>BMAW01063101.1:70641-115155 GCA_019974015.1 Nephila pilipes
ACTCATTGCCATAAAAAATTTTGTGCACCAAGAGGTAAGAGTAGGATTGTAACGAAATTTATCATGAAGGTACGTGTCAGGCAAATATGCAAGTGATTAGAAATGCAGCGTGATTGCGCATTCCGTAATACCACCAGAGGGCGCTGAACTTCATTCTCTTCGGATTATAAAACAGGTAAGCAGAGCTTGTATGCGTACATTTAATCTGCTGCAGAAGAATAATTTTTAACTAGTGATGCCATTACGCTGGCATGGAGACAATATTAGCAGCTATCAGAGTTCGAGAGGAGAAGAATCATATGAGTGATGGAAACTGGGTGGTCTGCTCGGTGAGTAGCTCACCACCTAGGCCACGCTGACTTTAATGACGGTGACCAGTGGACAAGAGAGAGGTCTGTTACGTGGCGATCTGGCTCAGAACGCCCTGGACAGACCAATAGTCGAGAAGACCGTCAAATAATACGACACGCAAGCATAGCGCCAACTGTTTAACAATCCATACACAGGCAGCACCTTCACTACGGTCTCTGTGTCAGTTCGTATGATCGCAAGGCGCCTGGTTGAAGGGTAGTTGTTATAGCTACGCCTATTACGTTTACTACCATTGATACCCACTCACCGCCGACTCCGTTTGGAGTGGTGTAGGGATAGGATAGGAAGAGATAGGACTGCAACCGAATGAAATCAGGTCGTCTTTAGAGATGAATCTATTTGGGCAGTGATGATAATCTTGTCCGTGTGTGGAGGCCTCGTAATGAACGTCTCAATCCTGCCTTCGGTGTACAGTGGCACACTACTCCCACAACTGGTGTGATGGTATGGAGTGCCATCACATACGACACACTGTCACCCCTAATATGGATCCATGACACCATGGTATCCCATTGGTACGTTCGTGACATTCTTCAGCCACATGTGTTGCCACTCATGGCAGGGCTTCCAGTAGCCATTTTTCAAAAGGACAATGCTCGTCCACACACAACAAGGGATTCACAGGACTGCCTTCACTACATTTCCACCCTTCCCTGGCTTACTCGATCCACAGATTTGTCACCAATCGAAGATATTTGGAATAATTTAGGACGACAAGTTGAACAGCTTATGAGTTTGTTCGAAATAAAGGAGCGTTTGAAGTAACTGTGGAACGAGATGTCAGAGAACATCATACGGGACTTGTATGCCTGAATGCCTTACAGTATCACATCATGCATTTCTGTTAGAGGTGGCTCAACAGGGTACTAAAACCTTCATTTATTTGTAATTGCACCCACAGTAAATTATCATTTTGCTTTGATTTTGTAATCACTTATGTACTTTAAAGTTGTATATTGTAACATGTACATAGAAATGTACATTGTATGTAACATTTCGTTTTATTCTAACTATTCTTTCTTGGTGTGCAAATTTTTATATCAATGAATGTATATATATAGATATATATGTGTGTGTAATCAACACCACGAAGACTTTTTTATAAATGCCCTTCACATTTTTAATTTTATAAATCATATAAGTTTTTACTCTTATTATCATTGCTTTCATTTTTCTTCATCAGTGTGATCACGGTAGCCATGTGGTCATGATCTCGGACACACTGTTGGAGGTTTTCATCGAGTCTTGGGTTCGAGCCTTGATGCCACTTAAGATCTACCGTGCAGCCGGGACTGGTCGAGTTTCCAAGTCCTTCCGATGGCGTGGTGTTTGAGGGAGGTGCCAGCACAGGTGTCGCCCTCGTCACTTAATCGTTGTTCTAAATTACGAGGTCCGTCGCCTATTGTGTTGCTTCTAGTGCGACGTGAATAAAAATCAAACCAGTGCCTTTCATCGGTTTCTTTAATTATATGAAAACAAAAGTAATCGTGATTATGGTACATTTTTTGGCATATTTTAAAAACAAATAAATATTAAATGAAATATGTTTTAAACCAAATCTTAACTTAATTGCGTTTAAGCAATAAGCAAACTAAGTATTCCACAAGTAAATCATATTTTTCCTCAGATAAATAAAACAGCCAATGTTATTTTCGAAATGAATGAAAATAAAATTTTTAAAATTTGAAATTACATGAAAAGGTAAATAATAAATTTATATGAAGATGCGCATCTTGTTCAAACATTTTTCACTGGTTTGGATTGGATTCGCATTCTATAAAAATACACAATGACGAGAAGAATAAAGATACACACTCACACACGTTTAAGTGACCTTTAAAAAGAATAAATGTCTATATAAGGTAAATACTACACCCAAATTCAACAGCTCTTAAATGTGTGTTATTCGAAAATCCATAAATGTCCACTGCTGCAACACGTGAAAAATATTTACAACGGGGCAGGAATCTTAAAATCGTTCAAAAACATTACGTGTTTAGAGCATTTAAATATTAGTATTCTATGACTGATCATATAAAAGGAAATACTGATTATTTAAAATCCATAAGCAAATGTATTATTAAATTTTACAAGTATTTATTTTTTCCCTTACAAAAACTATATAGGAAACAGAACCGGTTTATTTCACTTGTTACATAAGTAAAATGCGATATAAAAATTGAAAGACTGGAAGTACAGGTAAATTTGATGATGCGAGTGCATATAAGTAAAATAGAATGTGTGCAAACAAAATAACACACAAAATTGTAGTATCTCATTAATACAGCTATTTTGTATAATATGTTTCTTTTTTTAAACTTAATTTGATTTTCTTCTTTACATTTGAAATGAGTCATTTTTTTTTTTGCATTTTTCACGTTCATTTGAAAAATATGAAAATCATCATTTTATATATTATTTTGCATTTATATATTGGTTTTTTAGAAGAGAGAAACTTATTTTAAATATCTTCTGAGCACATTGTCCCGAAAAATAAATTTGTCTTTTATCTCGAATATACACACCCTTCTAAAGTTAAGAGTTTTCACAGCTATATATACGAGGGAGTATAATTAGAACGCTACGTTATTTTCATGAAATGTTAGACATATTCCAAACGAATTTTCCGTAAGAAGTAAAGAGGAATGATTAATCCGTTCTTTTTTTTGGGGGAAAAAAACTATTTTCCTTTTCCATTATGCATTGATGGAGCTATATAAAATTATTTAAACCCTGTTCAATACCAAAATACATAAATACGAGGGGTTTTCCGAAGTTTCATCGGTTTTTTTTAAGGAACACATGGTACACTAGATGAAACAAACAACAGCCATAATAATTCAGACCCATTGCTATTTCAATGGAGGAAGTAGCGCCAGTGAAGGAGGAATGACGCATGCGCAAAACGACGAAAAAAAGAGAGTAGCAGCAGACCAGCGTGCCCGAGACGGTCTGACGACGTTGTCGGCAATGGAAGTGTGTAATGTTATCTAGTATAAATGGGTTCGTGGGCTTAGTCATCCACGAACGCCTACAGACCGTTTATGGTGAACAATGTCGTGTTTCATCAAATGGTTGGACGTTGGTGTTGCACGTTCATAGAACGATTACTGAGTTACTGAGTGTGGACGAAGTGGGCTTACCTCCACTTCAAAGAATGAAAACAACTCTATTAGTATTCAAGACATAGTGTTAGCGGATAGGCGAATGGCGTCAGACCCATCCAAAACGAAGCTAAGAAGAGCTAAGAAGTTTCCTTGCATTGCAGGGCACCGAGTCTTACCAGAGTGGTTCCTTTAAACTGATTGCACGCTACGACAACTGTCTCATTGTCAATTGCAACGATGTCTAAAAATAGTGCAAGGTGTACAATTCATGATGACATGGCTTATTTATTTATTTTTATGTTGGCAAACAATTTTCATGATGATAAAAAGAAATTGACGAAACTTACTTTCGGAACATCCCTCGTGCAAAAGCAATTAGATGAAATAAACTAAATTTTTCTTTTTTTATGTCTATTTTCCTTTCTAGGACCTGGTTGAGGAACATCATATTTGTACTTCACTAAAACTCCGTCTACATAACTTTGCTTCTTCTCAGGTTGTTATAAAAATGTGTGTGATATTACTCATATCTGGTCATTTAAGATTAATAAATCAAGGAAACTTTACTAGAAGCATGGGTGTCAAAAATGGTCACTACTTCATTAAGTAGGGGCTTTTTTTCCTCTTCTTTATCTCCTCCGAATCTGAAGAGAGTGCATCTATCTTATTATTCTGTTCCTCTTTCTCAAGTTCTTGCAACTCTTCGGTAGCCAGATCTTCCTTGCGTCTTTCCTCAACTCCATCACTTCACTTCGTTCACTTTGATCTCTCTGAGCCCAAAGAGACAACATTCTTTGCTATCGGCACAGCTTCAAAAACCGAATTCAATCGCTTGAGGACATAAGTGCGCACTTTTTGATGCATTTAAGTCGTATTCCAAACAAAGATTCATACATCAGGTTAGATATATTTTAAAGGAGACGTATTATATACGTATAAGTGCTCAAAGGCGCTAATGTAAATGCAAAATGCAACATGAATAAGTATTTGTATAATTATTAATTCTAAATGGACATATTTTTTAAATTGCATGTAAAATAATAAAAGTTTGAAAACTGTAACTAATAAAAAATCAAACTTAAAATAAAAATTTGAAATTGTAATTATCATAAAATTATAAATGAAACAATTAGTAATAAAATCACTGAAATGCTATTCAGTTTAAAAGCATGCAAAACGTTATTATGTATAAAGCTATAAAATTACTAAATGTAATAAAAAAGAAATTCAGGAATGCACATTAAACATGGTGATTTTCATTCGAAACAAAAATAAAACCGATTATTAAAAAAAATTACAACTAAGTTAATTAAACATAACTTTACCAAGAAATACCAAGTGTATCTTAAGAGAAGAGAACTAAGTAAAATTCAGAAATGGAGCTATGGTAATTTAATTACTGTCTCAGACTTTGGATGGAGAATAAATTGCTTAAACTTGTTTCTCGGATTCAACCATCACAAATTCAGTAACTGAATTATCTCAAATGTTATAGATCAAGAACAAGCATATATTTCAATACTGAACAATAATTCAATCAAAGAAAGAAAACAAAGGAAACAAATACATTTAAATCATAATAAATAAACATGATCCATAAAAATAGTCTAACTTATCGATACACTTGTTAAAAAAAATTTAGCTAAAAAATTATAAAATTTTAACCTATATTTTCTTAACATTATATTTACAAAAATTTTAAAACTTTTTTTTTCATTTTAAGATTTTTAGTCTTTACTATTCACTTTAATCTATTTATTTTGACTTTTTTGTCTTTCTTTTATTGGATTTTAATATGATTTTACGATTAATTTTAAACTAGTGATTTTTTTTTCACTTTTTTTCCGTTTACATATACATTTCTAACACTTTTCAATGCATGAAAAAATATTGTACTCATATATTATTACTCCATTTCCGGTACAGGAAGAAAAAAATTTCAGTAATTCAATATTTCTTTGCATGGAATGAGATTAAGATAATTAGCAACAATGTTTCGAAACATCTTTGTCTATGTATAGATATAACCTAATGTCCTAATGCACATTTCTTATTAAACTCAATGCATTACTCATATCATACACATAGTGACGTCATATTAATTAACTGAAATAGTAAATTAGCTTCGCGTTGATTTAAATGCGACGATTGGTATTCGCTACTTCGTATCAGAGAAACTCAGACGATGTCACATTTGACAAATCTAATCAAATATCCTTAATGCAGAATCAAACGATTTATGCCTCTTGCATTTCTGCGGTTCTGGACGACATTGTTCAATTCCTCCGCATTCAAAAAAGAACGTACAAGTGTAAAGAGAAAAGAATCGTCTTCTTTCACAGTTTATTTATCCATACTACTTTTAAATAATTAGATTTTTATTTCGTGTCTTCTTTTTCAAAGTGTTTTGTAACAGAAAAATTGTTTTCTTAACTCTTACGTTATCATTCATACTGGCTGAGTAAATATTGAAGTTTATTCTCCTATTAATAAGTCCTTACGTTACGTTATGACTTAAGTGGTCTATATAAAGAAGATTCTGAAAGTCACTAAAACTAGTCACCCATCGGAGAGTTTTCAGATTTTCTGTGCAGCTCCGTATAGGTAGTGGTTAGCTGATACACTAGCAAAGTAAGTAAATTTTAAAATAGAATTCATTCCAAAAAGAACAAGAGCAATATCTTTCCGTCTAATCTTAAAAAGGATAGTCTTTCGTCTAAGTTTAGTTATGATTATATCATTTTTAAATATATTATTTTGAATACAATAATTAAAAAAATATATAGAAATTAACAATATAGCTTGCTTTTTTGGAATTAAAATTGAAGATACTTCATTTTTTCCCGTATAGTAATTTTATCGTTGTTTTAGTAATTACATATCTTTAATTTAAAATTGTATTGAATAATGTTTATTTTTTTAAGAAGTATCCTACCTTTCCATCTTTGTTCGATAAAGAATTTAAATATTTAAATGCACTTTCTCTCAGTATATTTTTCTAAGATAAATGTTATTTGAAATACATAAAAAATGCAATGTGTTATGTTTTGAATCATGTGCTAAACATAATATTTTCTGCATAATTTGTAATTAGTAAAATGGAAATTTTTTAATTAATAATCAATCTATAAGAGAAATTTAATTTTAAATTTATATCTTCTAATATACATTAAAATATATCTTATTAAATAAAAAGAGGAATTTTATGTATTTAAATAAATTTAAAAATTTTGTGCTTTTTCAAATACAGATACGAGTAAATAAAACGCAAGAAATACTTTTATTAACTATTAGTTACTTCGAAAATTTCCCAAGATAAGGCACAACTATATAATTAAAAAGACCTTTTTTTTATATGATAACCTTTTACGCGATTTAATCACTAGGTTAAGGTTTTCTCATTAAATTCAATTATTACTGATTTATGAAATGTTGAAAACATATCAATCATTTGAGTTAGAAAAAAGGTTTATTTGAATTTATATGTTTGCAAGATTCGTTTTAGTTCTGAAACAAAACAACAACAACAAAAAAAAAAAATTGAAAAAAAAAAAAAATGTCCTCTATCCAAAACATATATAAAAAAATTCTGGTGATAAAATATTAAAACTCGTTATTTTTAATTTTAAAAGAAATATGAAACTGCTCGAAACAAATATCATTTAAAAAATCTGTTTGAAGAATAGGAATAAAAATTATAAAATAAATTCTCGCAGAAAATATATATGATTCGATTTTATTTGTATAAAAGTACTAAGAATAATTTTAATTTAAATACCGTTTGAAAGAATGTAGTGTTTGCCTTTAATGGGTTTTTTTGTTTGTTTGAGAATACTTTAAATGAAATCCTCGCCAAGCGATGTTCAGTTGGATAATTCTTTACAAAAAGATATATTTTGACGTACTTAATTTCCTCTTCTATATTACCTACATATCCTTTTGTATTTGTATTCCTAAAGAAGACTTTGTTTAGGGACTACAACTCCATATCATTGCTTTCCGGGAAATATGAATAAATATTAGAATTAAATGCTTCAAAATAAAAAACGTTGCACTTTTTTGTAAAATGATCACCCAATTTTATTTTTGAAAGTAAAAATTCCTCATTACTTGAATTCTCGATAAATCATTATTTGTGCCTGAAATTAATAGTTTTGTAGCATATATCAAAAATGTATTTTCCAGCTATTATGATAAACAGGATACCATCGATGCTCGATTGATTGAATCGTTGGTTTTATGCGATATAGGGATACAAAGACTATTATTCCTTATAAAATATAACTTAAATCACTAATTGTTGAAATATTTCTTCTTCTGCAAGAATATTTTAAATACTTGTTAATTAGCTACTGCATTTTCCAAAAGATCTTGAAAGAAATATGGTACTGTGGTTTCTATCTTAAGCATTTTCCAGAAGTGATTTCTATGGGATACGTATTTATTGCAAGTCAAAACAATTTTTTCAAAATCGTTGATTCGGATACGTTATTATTTAATATACATTTGTGCAAAAACCCAGGAGTTATAATAATTTTACTGTTGATTCGAGGGTTTAGTATTTCCTCAATGATTTTTGTCCATTTCTATATTCTGTATATGGTTGGGATGTTCCCTTTGATTTCCAACAGTTTTATTTTCTCTGAGAGAATTTCCTGTTTAGCCAATTTTGAGTACGCAATACTTAGAGTCTAATGTGGATGACCAACATGATTCTTTAGTTATATATAAAATATGTTTCCAAAAATTGTTAAAAATATGTTTCGAAATATTTGAATGAGGATGGTCATGGGAGTGGAAATCCAGCAAGCATAATGTTAGGAAATGTTTTAATTCTTTTATTTGAAAGCTCCTCTATTGCATTTTTATCAGAACTTAAGAAAAGTTTCTAATAATCTCTCTACAGTGTTATTATTTGTAAAGTATACTGCAATTTCTTAATAATAATATCCCCGGATTAATGAGATCAGTAAATAAAGACATCATCTCCATATATTGAGCATTTTATTCTTGATTCCAAAATCTCGAAATGGTCATGAATGTAGATTGTATATAATATGGGGTACAGCATACTGCCTTGAGGTACATCTTGATTGTCTCTCATCTTTCTGCGATGAGAGACAATCCCTCCATCGAATCTGTAATGATTGTGAAGTGAGAAAAGTAAGGATCTATAATTCCATTGTTCCTGTTATTCCAATTTGAAGACACTTATATAAAAGACCATCCACATTCACTGAATCGTATTCCTCCTTTATATCCAAGCTTATGCTCAAGAAAATGAAATGTCCAGTTTGGCATCTATGATTGCTTTGTATATGAAATATGTTGCTGTTCTGCTGTTTTAAAATGGCGCAAATCCATAGTGACAAGACTGAAGTTTTCATTATGTAGTCTGAGAAAGTGTATAAAACAGATGCACCCGGCTAAATTTCTTTCGGATGTTTTTGCAAAAACCGAAATTGAGAATGAAGGACTGGAGGAAAAAGATCAATAACGTATCTCAAGGTCATGATGCATGTACTTACCTAAACAAGGCAAACCCTTGCGGAGATAAATTTATAAAAATACTTGGTTTAAAATAACTCACCGAATATCTTTATTTTTGAAATTTAAAATCGGAAGTAAAGTTAAATGGTATTTTATGTCATAAAACTCATTCACTGTACAACTAAACATAACATTTTTAAAGTATAGTGTAAGGGAAGTTTAATGTATACTGGTGATCATGCACTCTTTTTCTAGTCGAATTTAAAGTCCATGGTCCATGAGATAAAAAAAATTTAAACTTAGACATTGAAACATATATTTAAGAAATATAATGTTTCAACCTTTTATTTGTCATCGAAAATTAAAATGTTAATACTTGAAAATAAATTTATAATAAAGAGTAATAAACTAAAAGTATTTTGCAGTTTCGAAATCTTGATGGTTAACTTTGGAGTAAAATTTGTTCATGTACCTAAATAAGGAAAAATGTTATTGTGTTAGATTTTTCTGATTCACTATAGGATTAGATTTTCAAAAATATTTATAAATAAATCATTTTGAAATAGTTAGTTAAAATAGTTTACGCTGAGATATCTATTAAAATTTTTTAACTTCCTTCTGTGTTTGTATTGATTATTAATTTAATCCAAAGTAATGATGGATATTTTGTAACAGAGTTTACACATTTTTCTGCGTAAACTGTCATTACAGCAAAATGTTTATTTTTCGCAATTTCGACAGCACTGTTTAAAGCTTGAATACATTTCTGAAACGTTATTTCATATAATGAAATCTATAAATTACAGCTTTAAAAAAATAAAAGAAATATATAAAATTAATGAGAAAATTTTGTATTTGTTAAAGTTCAAAACTTAGTTTTCTTAAGTGTGAGTTATTTTGTGCATGATCGCTCATATCTTCTTAATGCCTCGTAAGAAGATAAATCCATTCATGTGCGGAAAAACGTTGCAGAAATCCTTCATCTATACTAAGAATAATAAATTATACCCAATTTAGATTTTTATCTTCACACTAGAATTTTTAATTTAAAATCTTTGGAATTGTTTTATAGAAAAATCTTTTTTTTTCCTTCGAAAAGTACTAGGGAAACAAACAAAAGTTTACGTTATATTTTTGAATTTTACTATGCGCTTGTATAAATAAATAATTTTTTTGGCGTATATAATGAGGGTACTTATACCGTAGAGCTTTACTTACAAAACTTAATTTTGTTTCCGCCCACGTTCATTTACCAAATTCTGGTTGTTCCTTTTTATTTCATGGAAAATTAATTAATTTGTTTGTAGACTCATAATATTATAGGAAAAATGTGTTTGTGTAAAATTATTGCTTATAAATCTCTTTATATCTTTCCTTTTCACATGGTGACTACAGCAGCCTAGTGGCCATAGTAGCTGTCTTGGGTATAAGCCTTGAGGAACCGCCGCGTATCCATGGCTGATGCACGTTAAATATGTCAAGTCTCAAATTTTAAGTCCTTCAGTTGGCGTGGTGTGGAAGCTAAGAGATGGAGGCACCAACTCAGGTGTCGTCCTTGTCACTTGACCAAGGCTCAAAATTACGAGGCACGTCGCCAATAACTGTCGTATTGCTTCTAGTGCGAAGTTGAAACCAAAGAATCAATCTTTTTATTTCTTGGAAAGTTAATTAATTGCTTTCAAGATTCAGAATATTATTGGAAAAATGTGTTTGTGTAAAATTAATGCATATAAATCTCTTTATATCGTTTTTTTTTTCGCATGGTGACCGTGGTTCCCTAGTGGTCATGGTCGCGAACTCGTGTTTGGCATTGTTTTTGTCGAGTCATAAGTTCGAGTCCTGATGCCTCTGAAACCCCGCTTTGTAGCGGAACTGATGTACGTTAAATCGTTGACGTGGTATAGAAGTTTGAGGAGAAAAATGCCAGCTCAGGTATCATCCTCGTCACTTGACTGATATTCAAAATTACAAGATTCTTCACCTATAGCTCTTGTGGTGCTTCTAAATGCGACATTAATTATCAATGGATCGATTCTTTTCATGTGCTGTATATAAATATCACAATATCTATGACGTAATATTTTATAATGCAGATTTCAATCAGAAATGTTATTAGTAAGAATAAAGCCGAATTTTTTTTCTTTAATTAGTGTTGCAAATTTTTAAATAAATTGATTGTATTATGGAAACGTATCTTTATTTCTATCAAACTGTTTCAAAAGCACTCTAATATGATGTTATAGAGAAGAATTTACCTTGTTAATGAGATCAAAGCTAGCAAAATTCGAAAGGCGCCATATTGTTGAATTTAAAAAAGAAAAAGAAGTTTTGTTTAAGTATCCTGTGAGTATTATTAATGTTAATAAATAACAAAGGGACAAGGACAGCGATGACATGATGTTGTTTTCATAGAACAGAAAATACTTTTATGTTTTTGGTATTATTTTCTTTCGTTATAATATTCTGCAGAAATTTTAATATGCAAATAAAAAAAAATTTAAAAGTATGTCAACAAGATTTAAAAAGTTAACGGAATGAAAATACATTCGTTAACATATATATATGCAATAGCCTCAAATACTTATTTGCTGTAACCTAACTAATTCTAAATCTAAATATAGCAACGTGAATCACTTGCAGTTTATACGCAACGTAGTCACTTTATCCCAGTTCATTTTTTATTACCATCCAATAAGTAAACAAACCTGTTCAAGGTTCCAAGAAGGTATTGGATTAGTGTGCGAAACATTAAAGACTTTCGACTTCGTATCTTTGCGCGGTCAATTTACCCATGCATACTGTTATTGACCCCTCAACAAGCAACAGGGCCACACTTGGAGAAAATAAAATCCGAGAGCGGGTGAAGATCTGTTGCGGTTTCTTCTGCAAAAAAGTTCTTTTAAGTTTTGCTTTCTGTCTGGAGGGATCCGCTCCATCGATCAAATGGAAAATCTTCCGTTACGGGCCTTGAGAAATGTTGCAATTTAAGTAAAACATTCCAAAGAAAAAGGGTACTCTTCCATTTAAGTATCATTTCTCCAGTAATTGCATTCGGAAACGGCAAACGAAATTGATTACACACGTGATAGCGTTCTTTCTTTTTATTCTGTTACTTTCGAATATTGTTTACAGTTAGAAAATAGCTAGATTCTACAAAATTTTAGAAAGGAAGTCCGTTCCTTGAGGATTAACGCGACATTGGATAAAGCAGCTCCAGATTATTTCCAGTGTTAAATGTAACACGTGATAAAAAAAATTATGTAGTTGTTTCAAAATCATCGTTTCCTGTTGTTGAAATGCGGAATACATTATAAATCGATGATGTGTGATAAGGTTTTTTTTTCTTCTGTAGTTCTGATGTTGAATACATGATGTGTGTTTTTAAACGCAAGAAAAAAACGTTTGATTTGTTTCAAAGAATGTTGATGAATGATAGTTAATTTAATTATTCACTAGTTCACTTGTTTGAGAAACCACTAAATGGTCTTCGCCATATCTCAGTCCAATATATTAGTCAATAACCTCTGAACTCCAATTGAAGAGACGATTGAGCAAGATAAAATCTTTATTAATGATCATTGGAAAATAGCTAAGGTCGCTCTCTCTCGAATTTCAATTAACTTATCAATTCTAATTTAGGATCAACTAATAAAATCTTAGCTTACCAATTCACTCGTTCTGAGTTAATCACTCTTCACACAAACAGCAGATTCCTATCTTTTTACTTTAACGAGAATTCGCTTCAATCCAATGTATAAATCTCTATCAGCAAATCGTTATCCTCGATCTCTCTCCATTTCCTTTCAATCTATTTCATTTATATATCATTATCTTTTATTCAATTCAGTTCAATTCTATTATATTATCTAATTTTCCGAATTGCGATTCGTTTTGGTTGGGAATTTTATGCAATTCTAATTATTATAAGGTCCCCGAGATCAGTCAAGAGAATAGCCCAATGTCATAGTGTGCGTGAGTGTGTAATAAATGTCGTCATATGTCACGTCATGTGTCATTTAATCATTCTGGAATTCATTATGCAATTATACTTCTAACCACTGACGGAAGATAGCGCTAGTGTTGACGTTGATATCGCAGTAAGTAATAGCAGAGAAAGGAGAGCGTTGGATCGTGCAGACCGTTTGTATACCAGGGATGAAAACGAGAGTTCCCCGAAATAGTTCTGTTAAGTCATCAATTAAAAGGGGTTCATGAAGTACTCTAACTTGTGCTACTTCACAGAGAAAATCAGTAAACGGAAGAAAAGGTTTCGCGGTAAGAAATTGAAATCAAAATAAAGACGATAAATGAATTTATCATAGCACATTTCATTTTCGAAGTACATTTCAAAAATTGGTAATGGCTGAACGAATGTTGATATTCTATATAAGTGCTTTATAAATATGGGAAGAGTGGTAATTAATTCGTATAAAGAAATTTAGTGCAATTTTTAGGAGTATTTCCCCATTCAACTTACGATGCTGATGCTTTCTCAGAGAAATATAATTAGTAAATATTTCATAAATTATATTAACTAAAATCAACTATAGAAAATGTATTAAGAGCTAAGGAAATTTTCAGTTGCATCAATATGACAAAATTAAAAACAATGTGAATGTTAGCAATGGAAAGTATGCTGCTTAGTTCTGCGTCTCTTATAATAGAAAAAAACGTTCTTGCATTTGCTGTTTATTCAAATTTTGTAATAAAGATTACATATTATAATGTGGGAGTTAGGATACATTATATTCCATCATTTGTAAGACTATTATATTCTTCAAATTCTATCTGTGATAGTAAAAGTTGTTTGCTATTTATAAAATTGTTGGTGGCTGTGTTTATTTTCCTAAAAATATACTTAAAGTTGACATAATTTACGCACTTTCGATTGTTACACTCTTTAAACGTTATTTTTATCTTAAAATGATTAGATAATTAATTTTTCTAATAAGACATTCGTGCTTCTGCATTGAAATAAATTAGTTTATTAATCAAACTGCTAATCTGGTTGATATATGTTCTGCTCGCTGCTTTGTGTTAATTTTATGAACTAATTTGTGCGTTTCTTTTAATTATTTTATTACTTACGTCATTTTCAAGGTCAATGACAGAGGGAAAACGTAAAATAAAATAAATAAAAATAAATGTGTTGCAGTAATAAAGCAGAATGTAAATACATCTATGATGTAAGGCTTATTTTTGTACCGCTGAAGTAATGAAGGTCAAAAAGCTTCTGAATATTGCAATCATAGAAATTTAAAAAAAAAAAAAAAATGCATGCAAAAGTGTATGGAAAAGAGATAAATAACAAATTTAATTAGTTTTCATAATTATTCAATCAGTAATAGTCTGTTGTAGGTAACTTTTGTGAGGAATCAAACAAAGAATTAACTCCTTTTGTTTCTCCAAGTGTTTCATTTTGATCAAGCCATATGTTACTTTAAAGCACAGAATTTGTAGAAATACACAAATTTGGAAAGGTAATCGGTTACTTTTCCATGTTAAAAATAAAATATAAGCTTTTTAAAATGAAATTAAGCAAAATATAACATAATTTTAATAGAGTAAAGCAAAATATGAGATGATCAATCACAAGAGAAAAAAAAACTATTTAATTATTCTCGTGCATTTTTAATTACCCATAAATATATCAAAACTTCAATGTCCATAATATTTCGAAATTTAATTTGAAATACAAGCAGCACATAGTCGTTAGAAATGAAATGTTTTCCTAGAATGTGGACAACAATAAAATGGATATATTTCTAATTAAATTATTTAATTATTAATTAAATAATTGCTTTAAAAGCAATTATTAATTACGTTTTACAAAAGTACTAAGCCACTGTATATAACATTCTGTACTTTTTTTTTGAGCGTAATTACTTCATATATCAATGCATAATATTTAGATATCGTGAATACTCAATAATATTTTAACCTTTTCATTTAATTTCAAATTTTGGTTCTCTAAATTCAATTTCTTTAAATGTGTCTTATATAAAAGCAAATGTTATAGGACACATTTTCGATTTTAAAAGTAACTTTTGAATTCGTTAACTGTTGTAGAATTAAATACTGAAATATATATTTGTGCATGCTACGAACAAACACAAATATATAGTATATTTTTAGAAGTTACTCACACTGATAAATATATACTTGATTCATTTTTATATTCATTCAGAGTAAATCAAATCAATTAAGGGGAATAATCGTCTAAAAATATTTTTATATTATTTATGGTTTAACGGAAATGATCAAATTATGAAAATTGTTTTGGAAAAAAAAAAAAAAAACTTTTCTTTTTAAATTTTTCTTATTACCTATTTTTGATCATTAAATTTTAATTATGAAATCCTCTTTACAATTTAGAGCTTTTGTTTTTTACTGTATTTTCTATGAAATTTTGTATAATTTATTAATGTTTTAGCCACGAGCTTCATTAAATATATTTTTTTAGATTCTTTCGTATGATTAATTGGATTACTGTATTCTTTCTGAAATTAGTATGTTTGTGTATAGAAAAGTAATTTTATATTAAACTATAAGCAAATTGCATTTGAACTGCAAAGTTCGACAATAAAGAAACTTAATTAAATGAAAGCTAAAATAAAACTAAAATTTTAAAGTGAAAAGAACTGAAAATCGGCACCTCATAATAATTTGATATAAATCTATATTGATTGTCAATTTCTAAATTGGATGCTGGGTTCCTATTCTTAAAATGATAAATTTTGGTAAATTTTGATAAATGATCTCTCCGACAATAAATTTTGTAACAATTTTACACTCGAGACGGAGAATTTATAACCCTCAATCACTTCAAAGCCCTTGAGCTACTTAATACTCGCCTAGAAATCTACGTCATTTAAAGTGTTGTACAGAAATATCGATCTTTGTATTATATGCGCAATTAGAGAACATCGATATATTAAAATATTAGATAGCGCAATAGAGAGAATCGATATATTAAAAGTTTTGAAATCGATTTGTTCTATGTCAACTGTCGTTTAGGAGCAGCAACCGTGCTAACAGTAATAAATATGGAATAAACCTATTCGTCTGTTATTCCTTGACAAAAATAGTTAATAAATCAAGGTGTATATATATATATATATATATATCGCAGTTGTCTATACCATATATATAACATCTCTTTGTACGCTAGGAAAAAGTTTCCCCTCCCCCTCCTTTTTACTACAAAAACTGGAATCACAGCGACAGATAAACGTAGAGTAAATATTTTCCCACTCCATTGTCTCTAGGGTTGGGTGAGGTTGGTTCTCTTTTCCAATGGCAAGCATGATTTGAAATGTTCGTCTTTCTTTTGCTGAAAAGAAGAAGAATTATATTTTTGGAAATTCGAATACAAAATTTCGGAAGGCCAGGGCACTGAACTCATTTCGTAAAATACAGTTATTTCCAGAAAGCAGAAAAACATTACGTATGAAATCCGGCTGATTCTTCAGAGCAGTTGGGTCAGTTAACAGATTAATTCATGCCCTCAGGCATCCACAAAGCCAAAGATGAACCATATTTGAAAACTGCTATTTGTGCAATGTTATCGCAACAAAAGAGATAATAGCCTTTGTTTCTTTGTTGTCACATATTCCTCATATTACATATTATTACATATTATTATACATTAGTTATTATTACATATTATTATTATTATTACATATATATACATTATATACATATATTATTGTTATTATTACATACATATACATATACACATTTATATATATTGTTTCAGAGAGTAGTCATCATCATCATCATCATCATCATCATTACATATTATTATTATTATTATTATTATATTATGGTTATATATATATATATATATATATATATGTGTGTGTGTGTGTGTGTACGGGTGTGTCATGAAATTTCAAACATTGGTTTGGAACCCGGAATCAAAATTTCTTAACAAGAAAAGATTTCGCTTTTAGAAATCCAGGTGGTTTTTTTTTTTTTTTTTTTTTTTTTTTTTTTTTTTCGTTTATTATTTTTTTCCCCATTACTCTAAGTCAAATGAGCAATGGTTGCTACTGTTGTTAGGTTACAGCTTGTTTATGAATAGATAGAATCATTGCCACTGTCAAAACCTTTTACTCATTATTTATTATTATTAATTTTGTGCCTTTTATTAAGTGTGTATAATTATTTGAAATGCAAGTAATGCATTTAACATACGCACACACATTTATATATATATATATATATGTATGTGTGTGTGTGTGTGTGTGTAGCTATTAAATAATGAGACTAACGCTGCTACAGAAGAAGTATGCCTGTGCCAAACGCCAGCGAACCGACAGCTGATTAGCGTGAAGTCGAATGCAGTCCGTAAAGTCGTATCAATCCGTATTGCCAAAAACAAATCCGTATATCCATAGCCTTCATTCACATTAGAGTTTGTTTCGCCGGAAAAGTGATAAGTGTAATAAACGAGCCACGAATTGTTGTGAAATTTAGGAAAACCGCTACTGAAACTTATAATTTATTGAAAGAAGTGTATGGCAATGAATGTTTATCGTATGGACGTGTTTTTGAGTGGCTAATGCGTTTTCAAGATGGCCGAGAAGACATTGAAGATGATTCACTCCCGGAAACTTCCACGTCAAAAACGGATGACAATTTTGAAAAAAATCAGTAATCTGGTTCGAACTAACCGTCAGTTAAGTATTCGTGCGATTGCCAAGACTACAGAGCACAAAAAAAAAAAAAAAAAAAAAAAAAAAAAAACATTTCACGATTTTAAGCAGAATGAATCCGTACAACAAATTTTACATAACAATTTTACTGTAAAAAGTGGGGGCGAAAAAGGTGCCTAAAATTCTCACGTTTCAACAACAAGAAACTTTAAAAAATATTTGTACAGATACTTTGAATGCCACTGAAAAGGACACAAACTTATTGGAAATGATAATAACATGTGACGAATCATGGTTTTTTACTTATGATCCTAAAACGAAGACCCCATCTTCACCGAGAGCCAAACAAGCTCGAATGAGCAAATCAAAATTTAAAGGAACGATGATTTTTTTTTTTTTTTTTTTTTTTTTTGATATTCATGGGATTGTATACCTTCACTGGGTTCTAGAACGTAAAACCTTTTATCATCATTGCTACTTTTACGTTCTTGTTGAGGTCCATGAAAGTATAAGGACAAAACGACCCAATTTTGGAATGACAAGTCATGGGTTCTCCACCAAGAAAATACGTCGGCTGATTCTGCAATGTCTGTCAAAAGATTTCTAGCCAAGTACAGCATCCTGGTGTACTAATATAATCATCCGCCTTATTCGCCGGATCTCGCGCCATGCAACTTCTATCTGTTTCCTAACATGAAATCTGCTTTAAAAAGAACAATATTTGAGTCCATTAAACCTGAGAAAGAAGCGTCCTGAAGGAGCTGACAAAAGACTTCCAGCACTGTTTCGAATAATGGAAGATTCGTATGGAGCATTGTAGGGATAGAGGAGTGGTGTATATTGATTATTATTAGTAGTAAATAAGTTTGACATCAAAATAAAATGTTTTACAGCTACAGTCTCGTTATTTAGTTTCCCCACATCGTATATATATACACATACATACATACATACATACATATATGTATACATACATACATACACACACATATATGTATTTATACAAATTTTTATATGTCAAATAAAATTTGAAACATGCGTACAGTAAAATTAAAAAAAATAATTTGTTCATTTCATTTTACGATCATATATGAATTGATATTATGATCATATATGAATGAACTTTAGTTTGAAAATGTGACATCCATCTAAAATAGGTTTTCAATAATAATGTTAAATTAAATTTGCCTTTCAAACGTCATCTTATCTAAATTGCGCAATACGATGCAATCTTCAACCTTCATATCGGTACAGAATTCTCTAATGCTTTGCGAAGAAGAAATACGGCTGATATATTTTATAACTTTCTCATTTCACTAATAGCATCATTCTCGGAATAAGTCTTATTTGTTCTATATCCCATAAAACCAAACAATTAATCAAGAATGACCGTTCTGTCAAGCGTCGTTCCGAAAGTGGTTATTTTACACGTTTTTACAAGCAAAAATGTTGACTCAGTTTCGATTTCTCCCCGATATCGTGTGTTTTGAAACAAAATAACTAAATATTTAATTTATAGACAATTTATCCAAATATTTAGTAAAATTTAAAGTACTGAAAATATTATATTATTCTATCATGTTCCTGAAAAATTCGAGCACACATGTTTCCCTATCCAAATTACACAGACAGACTTATAAGAGTGATGATGAACGTGGCTGAGCCTTGTAATTTTCAACCTAGGTCAAGTGACGAGGAAGACACTTGATCTGGTACCTCCCTCTACTAACTTACACACCACGCCAGTGGGATAACTTATGACCTCGACAAATTAAATGTGCACCAACCCTTCTGCACAACGGATCTTTAGTAGCATCAGGGCTAGAACCCCCAACACGAAGAAAACTGGCCCCAGCCATGATTATTACGCTATCACGGCTACACAAAAGCTCTATTACGCATTAATTTTTGAGGCTTGATTGCTTTCCAAAATATTCAAACTATTTTAACACCTGTTCTGGTTTGGTTACATAAAAGTTGCACTAGAAGCAACACGAAGATTATTGGCGACGGACCTTGTAATTTTGATTCTCAGTCAAAATTTCTACGTCTAACAAAAACTGTTTATGACGTGTCTTTCTTTAAAAACCTAATTATTGAAATCTAATTGGATTGAATTGGAATTTTGATATCAATTTTTTTTTTTATCACGAATAAAAAAATTATTCAAATATTTTTAAGAAAACGATACACACATACGCGTATATATAGTTGGAATTCAAAATAATCTTTTAAATAATTAAATTAATTTGACATCAGACAGTTAAATTACTTTGTATACGACTATCTTATCTTTTAATGTTATCTGCAACCAAATTTCAGAACGTTGTATTCGCTAGGAAAATATAATCGGTATTGCAATTTTAATATCTACTTAGAATCTTTGTTGAAATATGACCAAAATTATAAAATATATTCATATTTAATAATAAAATTATATACACAGGCATACAGTTGAAATGTAGATTAATCTTCTAAGTAATTGAATGGATTAGCCAAAAGGAAATTTTTTAAAAATCAGAAAAAATTCTGATATGCTAGAGAGAAAAATGTATTTGAAATTTTAAAAACTAGTATTTTTTTTTGTTGAAATATAATCACGAATTATATATATAAAAAATATATATTTTCAAAAGTTTTTTAAAAATAGTTTTGCGAACACTCAGTTGATGTTCAAAACAATCTTCAATGATATAATGTTCTACGTAATTATGTATATAAAAAATTAAGTTCTATATATGATTATCTTCTCTGTTATTATTGTCTTCATCCAATTTTCGTAATTTGTGATACACATGGGGGGGGGGAAAGTCAACAATACCCCAATCCTACTTAAGTAACGGAAAGAATACGAAAGTATTAAAGATGCTTTTTTAATAGTGCTTTTCCTTTTTGCATTTTCTCTTTCATCAGTCATTTTTCTCTTTCTCGCTTCGTGCATTTCTTATCAATCAAACAGCAAATGTATACTTGACACATCGCAACTATGGAATGTTCAAGATCATTCCAAGTCTTATTTACATCCAAATCAAAGTTCATTTAATGTATAGCGGGTTTTTTCAAATTTCAGCACAATAAACATTAGCACAATTAATTCAAAAGTAATATTTTAAAAAAATGTTACAAATTTAGTAAGCATCTTACAATAGTAGCGATCAGTAGGACTCAAATGATAATTTTTTTGCTTTGTTTCATTACAATATTTCGAATTGAACATGATACAGAGCGAGGTGATATTTTTTTCTTTGAAATCAAAACTAATAAATAGATAGTTAGAACACTTCCAATCCGAAGCAATGGTGGAAAGGTCATCGAAGGAATTTTATTCATCTCTGTGAGAGATTGTTTTTCTCAGTGGCGATTTGGCGGCACCGGCGGATTCTCTTGAATGACAAGGGCGACATGAAATGTTCATCTTTCGGTCCGGATAAACTTGTCCGTTGGATTTTCAGCAAGTTCTCAGACAACCTAGCAGAAAAGGAGTTTTGTCTACCAGGTCATTTATTAGACGCTTTAGGTCCTGTCGTAACTGGCGGAAGAGAGCCTCTGCACCTTTCAGCCTAGGGAGGAAAGTCTTTTCAATTGCTGAATCATATTTGCAGAAGGTTGTTTAGCCAAATATTAGTGCAATCGGTAGACATCCCCTGCTGTGTAGACATCTTTGTAGACATCCCCTGTTGAAAGTTGCAATTGACGTCCTCGGTTGACTCTTGTTGAGATGGCTCTGGTTGAAGCATGCACCATAGCTGGTTATATCATTAGTTGAAGTTAATGATTGAGTGTCTTAGACACACTGAGGCAAGCTTACGTCCTTGGTAATTAAACCAGCAGTTCTACGCTTGGATGTGCTGCCATCCTGTGTTCATGTTCTGGGTTACGTCTTCAGCGGAGATGTCATCTCCACTTTGGGGAGTTGTTTTTCACTCGGTGGTAGATTTGTTGTCGTCACCGGTGGAAGTCATATGATATTGAGTGATTGGTAGATTCGAATCGCCCTTTTTTTGGTCCAGAGAAACTTGTCCGGTGGATTTTCAGAAGTGACTTTGACAACTAACCCGAAAAGGAATTATCTATCAAATCAGTTATTAGGCACTTTTAACTCCTGTTGTTGTTCGTTACGATCTGCGGCAGAGAGATCAGTGGTTGGTTTATTTTATCAAGAGGAATGAGAAATTACAACTTTAAAACTGAAATGAGAGCAAATAACCCGGAATCGAAATTGATCATTTCGGAATAACTTATCCATGTAATATGAATATCTTAAGACGGCTTGCACTTAGTGTTAAAGACTTGTTTGGAAACTATTAAAAATCTCAGGTAGAAATATACTTCAATTTCAATATGATGTTCTAGCTTCACCAGCATTATACGACAAGATTTCATACCCTGTTTTTCTCAACCTTTTGCATTCTTTCACCTTCATCAGATTTCACCGAATTTAAAATCCTCTTTTCAAGTAAAAGTTGCCTCAATTTTAAAATAATGTTAAAGATTCTTCACCTTTCAGGAAACATCACATTTCACTACGTTTAGCTCTTCTATTTGAATAAATCAATATTCTCTCGGCAAATATTGTTTTGTTTTGTCTCATATTTTGTAACAATAAATACGAGTATGTTACTTCAATGCTAAGAAGCACCAATGGCGCTGAGGTAAGACACCCATGTACAGACTCAGAGTTCCTGTGTTCAAAACCTAGCGCTGAGAACATCGAAAATTCTCGTAAAATTTTATTCAACTGTCCTTAGTTTTTCGTTATAATTTCTAAAACCTTCCAGAATATTCTTTACGCTTCCAGAACAATATTCTGGAAATGTAAATATCATAGCAGAATTCTGGAATATTTTATTGTAATATATAAAGCTATGTGTTCTTAGTATGAGGAAATTTTCTCAGCCGGGTATGTAGCTGCCATCAGTTTGTTAAAAAAACCACGTTACTCAAACATCTATTGTGTCTGCATTTCAACCAGCTAAAACATCTGTGCGACAATATTCTTATATTTATAAATGAAAAGAAACAATAATGTATTTAATAAGAACAGCTCTCTCTAAATTTTAATAAACGGATTCATTGTTTTATACACGAATTCATTTTAATATTGGATTATTTTCCGCGATCTCAGAATTCTATTCCAAGTATATATATTAAGCTCTTGAGGAAACGTCGTTGTCGAGATATAGAGGAAGATAGCAAAGTTTTAAATTAATGATTCAAATGTTCTAAACAGTATGTTTTCATTAGTTCAAAAGAAGCAACACAGAAGAGTTTAACTTATACAGACAGTTGAAGTATTCAATTCTCCATACAAATGGTAATTGTATTAAAAATTAAGATCCATATTTATTATGGGGGATATTGTATATTATCCGAAAGAGAAACGATAAAAATAATTTAATTCCTCTCCGGACTAATGTGTAGCAAATTAGTTATTGCTTTTAGGGCTCTTTTTTTTTCAACAATGGTTTAATATTAATTTTTTTTCATTTAATTTTTAACTCTATGTTTTAATGAACTATTTATTTCATGTTTATTAGCGTTTCTAAGCTACCAAGATATATCGCGACTCTTTCCAAAGTACGTACGGGGGAAACGAATCCTGTGAAAGGGCAAGATTACTTCCGTTGCGCAATTTTGATTCCAGATGTAAAAGTCCGGTACAAGTCATTCTTGCAAATCCTTACGTCACATAGATCACTTTAATATTATCTGGAGAAGAAGAAATGAGGTGATTTGTTATTGTTTAGGAAGATAAAAATAAGTCATTCTTCAGTTACATATAAATACGATAAAAAAAGAACGTATCCCACAAATATTTGGTCTATTTACGTTTCTCTGCATCGTTTCGAAGATAGGATTTTTGGAGGGAGTTTTGAATACGGAGGTGTCAATTTGTGCATTCGAAAATTAACGAATTTTGCGAAATTTCTCAAGCCGTAAGTAGAATTTTTTTTTGACTTTTTGAAATACTTTGAGAGATATGTTGTTCGTATTAATGAATGCATTTATGGAATTTTTTTATTCAGTTTTTTGCGTGCAATTTCTTTTCTATTAGTTGAAATTACCCCTGTTTTACTATTTAGTTTTACATCACATGGATTTTAAATATTTCAAAAGAAACTATATATGGATATTGCGATGTTTTAAAGTGGTTTTCTTTTCGAAAGGTTTGCACTAATGTATCGGCAGACATATGAATGAAGCAAGTATTGAATACGAAATTATTCTTTACAATTCTGCTTAGATTTTTACTTATTAAATTTGCTTAAGTGAGTATTGATGGAAGACGCATTATTTTTGCTACCACATTTGATGATTTATTATCATTGTAAGGATAAAATCACATTATATAATTTTCTTAGTAGGATAAACATAGATTCATTTTTCCAAATATTTATTTTAATTATGTCCGAAGTGCGAATGATATTTTGAAACGAAGGGCTCTTAAAAATTATTTTGAGAAAATATGTAATGTAATAGCCTAATCATATTTTGCTTACTCTTGATTTTTAAACGATTGAATTCTCTCACATTGACATCATTCATAACTTATTGATTCCTAAAAAGATCTTCATATTACACCGTCAATATTTTTTATGATTATATATATTTTTATTATGGTTATATTTTAAACATTAATGCTGGTTTCCATATTTTGTTTATACTCTAGATTTTTTTTTAAAAAATCTACATTATTTTCCTCATATAGGCATTATATTCATAACTTATTAATTTAAAAAATATCTTCATTTAATTTCATCAATTTGTAATTATTTATTATGGTCATTACCATTAATTTTCGTTGCCTACTTTTCTTGTTCTGGGTTTAAAAAAATCTAACTTATTCTCCCATGTTGGCATTATTCAAAACTTATTAATTCTTAAGATATCTTTATATAACGCCGTCACTTTGCGGCTGTTTGTTATAGTGTAACCATTAATGTTTTTTAGCATATTTTGCTCATTCTGTATTATTTTTAAAAAAAATCGAGCTTATCCCTCATATTGGCATAATTCATAACATATTAATTCTTAAAATATTTTCATATATCACCGTCAATTTGTTTTTATTTGTTATGGCCATCAACCTTAATGTTCTTTCCTTTCGAAATGCCGCTGTAAATCTTGATATGCAAAATATTTATTTTAAGCCGGGAGTGTCCTTACACTAAAATTGATTAATATGTCCTTAGAAGATTCGATCAATGACTCGCTGGATTCATATATGCTGTTGGCTATTGTCTGGCAGCAAACTGGAAGGAAATTTCGAGGACAACACCTTTATATAAGAGCTATTTTTTCTTTTCTCTAAGTGTTAAGGATCTTGTTGCTTATTTGTATACAAATATAACAGCGAAAGTAATAAAGCTTAAAATAGCCGAATAATTGTGTAAACTGTGTTAATTATTCATCACCAATCGGGTAACAGACGTCATTGAGAAAGTGGCGGATTCATAACCTTCACCACTTTATGGAAAGGAGTCTCATTCATGGTTTTGCGGTTATCCTCTAATTTTGTTTTTTTTTTTTTTTTTTTTTCTTCTTCATCATATGGTAAATAATTGTAAGCATTATTTTCTTCCTTTGGAGTAAGGTAATTAATGATTCAAATAATATGGTACGTTAAACAGAAAGAAAACATCGAATCTATATCGAATTATCTAGTTTTTCTTTATTTGTAATTATTTTTAATCACGTTTCATATACCTGTTTAGTCACGTTTTCTTAAGTCCTTTTATTTTTCTATTTTTAAATCGACTGATAAGTGTAGATATATTATTTCATATCAACGCGATTTCAATTTAAAAGTAAGGTCAATGTGTGAATAAAACGCAAATTAAGGTAGCACATTTTATGCTATGAAAAATTGTTATTTTTTAAATTTTTGAACAACTATGAAGAAACTAAATAAGACAATGAAAAAAAATCGAGCAAATTTATTTAACTTTTTACTGTGATAATAATTGGCTGAGAAATTCATTATATGCAAAATATTTATTTCAATCCTTTCACATTTTTTTTTCAGATATGCTTTAATTAGATTTTTCCTTGTTTTTGTAACAGGGATTTTAAATTTGAGAAATTTTAACTCTTTCCCATTCTTACTATTTACAATTCAAATGAATTTGTTTCCCTGCGAAAGTTATAAAATCAACATAGATTTTCTTTTAAAAAAAATGTTAAATGCTTAATTCAAAATTTAACTTATAATTATCTAATAATCGACAGAATTTATATTTAAAGTCCTTTATTGTAACCAGTATTACTCTTAACTCTGATTCAATATCTTGAAAACTAAGCCAAAAGCATGAAGAAATACTCAGCGAAAGTATGATTCTGACGTCTTCGTTGATAATTTCCTTTCATTCTCTCTATCACAAACAACCCTCTTATTAAATTTTTCGCTGTTTATAAACTCATTTTCTCAGTCAGCTTCACTGCAATGTAACTACACTACAGCAATAAATACTTGGATTTGATTATTAGTATTATTTTAATTTACATGTTCCGTTTCATTTATTGGTAGAGATTCTTATTTCAAAAAACAACATATTAAAGTTTCCAAGGGCTAATTGAACGAAAATACGCTACAAAATCTCATTAATTTTTCTTAAAAAAAATCAAGAATATTACAACTTTTAACTTGGTGTCTGTTACTGAAGAGGAATTGGCATTTGTTGTATTTTATTTTTATTGGAAATAATATTAACTATTTATAGTATGCATATATAATTGTTTGTCAAACTTTGATGAAACATTTCAAAATCCTTGCGTAATGATGCGGATCAGTGTTTCACATAAAACTGTTCCGAATCACTTACCCGTAATAGGTTAGTGACAGATTTAAGTAATAATTAGTTGTTATTAGTGGTATATGTAACTGAAGTATTTTGTAATTCAGATGATCTCAAATTTCATGTATTTTTGCTTATTTTAAAAATATATATTTAGAGTTTGCTTAATAGTGAAAGTAATAAATAAAGATTGGAACCAAAATTGGTTTAAGGAGGAACAGTATCCTACGAGAAACTTTTTAAATGGAATACTTATAAAAAAATTTAATTTTCACTTATATTTCAATATTTTAAAAATCCCACTATCACACAAAATTTCAATATTTTCAAGTGATTTTTTCTCAATTTCTTAGTAACGTTTCTCACAATTCTATGTAAAAATTTAGTTATATTAGTATTGCTTATAGTTATGTAATATTACTAGTATTATTTATAGTTAATACTATATATAGTTTCTTATTTAAAATGAGTAATTTTCTTTCTTAATCGTCCTTACAAGAGACGGAAGAAAAAGAGAAAAAATCTTTGAAAATATAAAAGAATTTTAATTTTCTAAGTAACGGTACAAAAAAAAAAAAAAAAAAAAAAAAAAAAACTGTATATAATCATTCAGTAACTCTTATTCTTTACTTAAATTTATAATTTTTCTCTCTGAAGTCTGAAAATTTCCAACAGATTTCATATATTTTGTTTAATGAGTGTGATCTATTTTCGAGCTCTTGCAAGTATAAGAAGTATAAAAAAATGAAACTTTATTTTATGAAATTTGTCTTACGAATGTACAAGTTTCTCTGGTTATCTGAAATTGTTAGGTTCAATTACAAGCGTAGGAAGGACACAACTCTTGAAACCGAGCAAGCGACAAAAAACTTTTTTTTTTCTCATTTTGTGTATATTTTTCTTTTTTACATGTATGAAAGGAATCGAACCTGTTTTGATTGGGTTTTTAGACAGTGACGTAGAAAGATCAAGATCAAAGTCGTTGTTAATGAATGATTACTCCGCCTCTGAAATTTCTGATACGGAATGACGTCACTTTTCCCTCTTGAATTTTGATTCGACAGCTGGCAACAGCACCTATATAAGTTCGCCGATCTGAAAGTGACGTACCTTTTCACCGTTAGCTCTATCCCTTGTGTATTGCAGTGGTTATTTACTACTGCAAATCTGGATCGCCGTATTTTCTCTCGAGTTGTTTCTTAAAATTTTCACCATTCCGCCATTAAATATTTCAGAAGTTCACCGGTGGGAAGCTTCTCATCAGGTAAATTATAAATTTTCAACTTCCTGTCACATTGAAACAGCTGCTGATATCTCTATGTGGTACCAAAATAATTTTTCCACAATTGTGTGGTTCTTTACTTCTGTTTTGACACCTTTTGTATATAACTTCGATTATTACATTCTTCTGATGTAGATCTTGTGTATTTTATAAAATCGTATGGTAAAATTATATCGAACGAATAAAATCGGAATTCTTCCAAGAATGGCGCAGTTCCGTTGCCTATCATGTGTCAACATGCTGTTATTGGAAAAAATATATATTGACTGTATAGAATGAATTAATGTTCGAGAAATTAACAGATTATTTTCATTAAAACTTCTTCACTACGATTTTAAAATGTTTTTAGAAAAATTTTAAAGATTGGAAGTGACCTTGCAAATGTTCATGTGATTTCTATCAGCTTGTGATTCATCCCACGTTGGTTAAAACGTGATCTTGTCTTGAAACACTCGAAGTTAGAATTAATTAACGGAACCACTAAGTTTTCTGTGTATGAATTGTGTCAAGTATGAAAACAAGGAATACCTTTTTAAATTAACTTTGTACCACATGTATTTAATTCCGAAACTGTTTTTAAATGCCCAACAGTTTAGCCAGATTTTGATTATTACTCCAGAAATTCACCCACTTTTAGTCCTGAAATATTTTTAAATGTATTTGTTTAATTTCATTTTTGTGTTGTGCTGAAGTCGTATTAACTCGTATTTTTGAATTACCAATTTGTGGTTAGTTATTGTAAACGTATCTATCAAAACTAGCATAAATCCTCTTTCTGAATTTTTAAATCTTGATAAAAAAAAAATAAACTTAAAAATGATTTGTAAATCGGAGTTGTGATCTAATTTGAAATTTCGGGATTTTACAGGTACATTCTTATCACTCTTAAAGTGTAAATGTGAAGTCTCTGTGCGAAACTATTCTTTGATCTGTGTCTTGTATTATTGGAATTATTTGATTAGTTTATACGAAATGAGACTTAAATTATGCTTTAAGTATTATTAAGCTCACGTTTTTCTGTTTGGTTAAAATTGCTTATTTTGGTGGGGAAGGGTGATTTTTGAAACTTAAATTTAAGACAACGGAACTATTGATATTTATCATGTGTTGTATATTGTAAGATTTATTGTGTTTCCTAATTTGTTGTGTACTCATTAGATAATTTAAAATTTTATGAAAACTATTTTATAATAGTCTTAAGGCAAAAACATTCATATAATCAATATTATTCTAATTGATACATATTGAAATTTGCTTTAAATTTTGAAAATGGTTCTTTATTATAAAAGTTAAGCATTCAAATTTAGTTAATTAAATTTCGCTTCATTTAAAAGCTGTGTAATGTCGTAAAACTAACCTGCTTGTGTAATTTTTTAATTACTTCTAGCAATAGAATAAAGCATCTTAAGAATTTTGATATTTGTAAATTTAAAGAAATTTGATTTTGAATATATAAAATGGTTTCTTAAAGATATTTTTGTAATTTGAATTTACGTCTGTATTTGACTTTAAAAATCCTAAGTAATATTATCAGCTATATATATTTATATTGACTCTTAATTTGTGGAGCTGTACAATAATGTACAGAAAAGATTTAAAGCTTAAAATAAGTCAAAACTTGGTATTAAAGAGTATTTTGCTTTTGTCACTGTGTTAAGTGGTTTATTTAATATTGCATTTTCGAATTCTAAGAATTTTTAGTAACTGTTTTCTTCTAACCTTGAGTTTATCTACATAAAAGTATATATTTATAGGAAAATATGCATCTACTTTTAATTATTTGTATTCCAATGTATTTTTGAGGAATGTAATTTGAGTTTCAATTGGTTTGTGTCTTGCAATTGGTTAATGTTAGCTTCCTGATGTTTGAATTTTTTAGACCGATATGTCGAAGATTACTCGTATGTTTTGGATTTTGTACTAAATTACACAGTCATTATTGTTACAATATGCTTTCTACATTATAAATGGAATTATTAAAGTATGTAGTTTTTGGAATTTAAATATTGATTCTACTTAAAACTATAATATGAAAATCTAGAAATTATAGCTTTTAAATTATCATGTTGTATAGTATGAAAGTGTAGGTAGTGAGATATCGATTTGAGTACCTTATAATCCTCAAAGCTCTGTTCATCATTGTAAAATCTAATTCTGATAGTTTCATTTGGCATTATAGTGTTTAAAATTTTATAAACAACTTTTAGTTTTAATTCTAATGAAATTCAGTGTAGAAAGAGATATTAGCAATTTGGATAAATTTTTATTGAAGTAATATTTTTAATTTGAATTATGAGTAAAGAAAATAATTTATATTTTGGTGTAGTCCAGTATCTTGTATCAGTGTTGCTTCTCGCTATGATGATGATTGTACAATTGCATAGTTCAATATCCTATGGACTATATCTTAAAATATACAATTTTATAAATGCAATAAAGTTTGAATTTGGATCTTATTCTTGCAGCTGTGTCATTAGCTCAATCGTAGAACTGTGCCAGAATTTTTCTAACTTATCCTTATTTGTTATTTGGGGTTATGAATGCGAAGCATTCGAATCCTATCGAGTTTGTCTTGATACTTTTTAGGAAATTGCCCATGTGGTATATATCTGAAATTTTGTATTTCTTTATCAGGCTCTAAAATGAGTTATAACAGTTAAACATGCTAGATATTTTTAAACTTATTATTTTTTTTATAGGGAAGGCTTGCCTTCAACTTCTTAGCAGTTTTCCTTCTGACATACGAGTGCGAAGGTGGTCCACCTTGGGATACCAGCTGACTAGACCTACGAAGCTGATTGTTAGCCGCGTGAGTTAATTTTTTAGCTGTATTTTGTTTGCATATTTTTAAAATATAATACAAACATTTCATACTTAATATTTTTTTTATTAAATAAACTTTCTGTCTTTTTAGATTTGAAGCATTTCCTGGAATCTTCCATAAATTGGGCAAACTTTAATATTTCTGTTAAAAGAACTTCTTTTTTCTAACCAATATGAAGTCCCCTGTAGGAAATCCAACTGTCGAGCTTGTCACTGACAGCACAGTCTTTGACATCATTACAAACTCTATAAAGAATAGTGTAAGTATTGAATCTTTACTTTCATTTCATTTAAAAATGCAGCTTTACACCTGCTTTTTGAAATATTCTTTGAACATGTATTTGCATGTGTATTATATTGAATATGTTTATTTTCTAGGATCAAGAAGAACCTTTCATTGTGGCAGATCTTGCTGATATTGTTTACAAATTCAAACTTTGGAAACTGAAAATGCCTAGAGTGGAACCTTTTTATGGTATGTATTAGTTTTATATTAAATTTTTTTTTACTGTTTTGTTTATATAAATTAGTTCGGTACTTTTCTGTTAAAAGGGGCCGCATGAAATTTGCCAATTAGTGCTGTGTGAATTCAGCTCTCTCCAGATGCAGTACTACTGCTGTTGCCCATGATATTGCTCCTGTTTGGCGAAAAAAAATTAAACATCGTCATCACCCTCTTTAACGGAAAAGTACCTATAATTTAAGATGGAGTATAATGACAGGGTATCTATGAGAAAAACATAATTAGCCAAAAAATATTTGCAAAATCTTCTAAATTCCTCTATATTGTAATTAGTATCAATTTACAAGTATAAAAACAAGAGAACAATATTTAAGACACTTTTTTGAAGATGTTTTCTTTTGAATTGTGATTTCTTGTAAAATTTAGCTGTCTATTCACAATATAATTTTTAAGAAAGTATTTTAAAATAAAGGTTGACCAAGTGTATTCACTTTTCTCGTACTTTCCTGAATTTCAATATTTACTTTCCGATGGCATATAAATTCTTACAATTATTTATCTGTATTTTGATATTTAAGCTATTTTCTTTTTCTAAAATATTTTTTTCCTGCAGCTGTCAAATGTAATGATGCTCCAACTGTTCTTCATCTCTTGGCTGCATTGGGTACTGGTTTTGATTGTGCTAGTAAGGTATGAAACTATACTTTTTAAAAGTTCAATTTAATATTTCTGAGTCTTCCTTTAATTGTTTTAAGTTTTTATTCAAAAATTCATTTTTGTCTTTATAGAATGAAATCGAAAGTGTATTGAGCATTGGTGTCGAGCCTGAGCGTATCATTTATGCTAATCCTTGTAAAACTCGTGGATTTATCAAACATGCAGCAAATGTAGGTGTAAAAATGATGACTTTTGACAATGAAATGGAACTACATAAAGTGAAAGCACTCCATCCTGATGCTGAGTAAGTAAAATATGTTTATAGAATTTTTCATTGCATATTCGAATTTTTCATAAGTAATGTTCTAGATTTTTACTTTAATTTAAATATTGAACATTTTAAAAATATTCATGTATATTAAGTGTACAAGCTTTTTAGACTTGGCTCTGTATTTCTTGTGTATAGAATAGTTTTTTTCCCTTCCTTCTTTTTTTTTTTTTTTTGCATGATATTGAATGTAAGATTCAATCTTGTGTATCATATAGTTGAATGATTTGGGCAGTTTGGTCTTGCATGATTCTTGAATTGTGTATTTTGATTTCAATTTCTGTCATTTAATTATTTTTCAGATGTAAAATTTGAAAATATATATCATTTTATAATAGTTTTGAAGAAATTTTTTAAACTTTAATATATTTAGCTTGAACGTCTAAAGTTGCATGTATCTGTTAAAAGTATTGATTAGATTTAGCCAGAAAGAATGCAATAATTCTCATTCAATATCTAAAATTGTATGAAATTGCTTTATAGAATTGTATTAATTTTCTAGATATTAAAGCTTTGAAAAATATTTTTTAGGCTTGTCATTCGCATCAGAGTGGATGACAGTGCCTCAATCTGTCAGTTGGGAGTAAAATTTGGATGCAACGTAAAGGATGTGCCTCATCTTCTTGAAGTTGCCAAACAATTAGATCTAAATGTTATTGGTGTAAGGTAAATATACTATATATATATATTCTCATGCAAATTATCATTGATACTGTTATTTCTATAATATAGAATATATTTTTAAAATTTGTTTCTATTTTTCTTTTAGTTTCCATGTTGGTTCCAACTGTCAAGATAGTGGAGCATACAGTTCTGCCATTGAATCATGTAGACATATTTTTGATCTAGCTGAAGAAATTGGTTTCCATATGGATATGCTAGATATTGGTGGTGGCTTTCCTGGTTTTAAAGGACCATATGTATCTTTTGAAGAGGTATGCAAGTTTATATTTTTTTTAAAAAATTAAATTCAAAGTTTTCATAATACACTATTGCGATAGATTTGAATTTTGGTTTTTAATGTTGTATTATTTGAGAAAAAGTAAAATTATTTTTGAAAGCTTTATATTTATGAGGGGTGATAAAAATAAGAGTATTATGAAGATGAATGTGTAAGCATAATATATAATGTACATTTTTCATGATCATTTTGGTTTTTGTGTAAACTGTTATTTCTTGCCATTTTGGAAATTTTCCCGAATTGTATCCTATATGAATACAAAATTAAATTTCCATAATTGTTCAGAATGGAGAATTTTTCCTTTCATTTTATCAATCTTTATAGTTATTTAATATGTGGTTTTTCTAATTTTCAAATAGTAGATTAAAATATCTTACTATTCTATGTATTTGTAGTTATTTTTATAAAAGGGGAGATTGAAGATTTGGCTTCAAAAAAAGTTAATAGTAATTTTAGTTCTAAAATTTTATGAGTAAATTAAAATTTCTTCAACAGATCTGTAATGTCGTTGCTGAATCTTTGGATGAACATTTCCCACCGGGATGTGGAGTACGAATAATTGCTGAACCTGGTCGATACTTTGTTGCATCTGCATTTACTTTGTGTACTAACATCATAGCCAAGAGGGAAACTATTTCAGAAGAGGGTGAGAATTTTGTTCTATTTTAGACCAGAGTACATTTAGGAATTTATGATAGTTGTATGAAAAATTACTAAAATTTCATTAATCATTTAAAATTCCTTTTAGGTGATCCAATCTGTATGTATTATGTAAATGATGGTGTCTATGGATCTTTCAATTGTTTGATGTTTGATCATGCTGAAGTCGAACCCATTCCTCTTGCGGTAAGCAGTAATTCTAATCGATATGATTCTGAAATCTTTAATTTCTTCTTGTATCATGACATACAAAAGATGCTGAAGAGGGGGGGATTAACATAAATGTAGCAAAATTTATCTAGTAAATTTCCATTCTTGTATTTTTAGATTTTAATATTTGTTTAATGACAAAATACTGTATAAAGTTTATGGTACTTATCCATTAAGCGGCACCTGCCAAATTAAGATTTCGTGTGTAGACGGGAAAATCGCCTGGCAGCAAGATTTATTGGCATGTTTGGTTGTAAACTCCTAAGGTTGCAGTCCTAAAGAAACAGCACTTCATTTTAGTAAAATATTGCATGCCTGTTTACGTTACTGATTTCGTATATTTTTTAAATACCTATTTTGTTGCCTTTGAAAATGTCGTTAACAATTTTCAATTTACTTAACAGTGAAATGGATGCTGGCTTTACGCATTTCACGGTGAACCATAAGTACAGTTATGTAGATTCGTCAATGCGAGTTCACACGCAAAATGTTGATCGAATGTGGGTTTCTGCAAAGTGGCGTAACTAGAAACAGCGTGGCACAGCTCGGCATAATCTAAAATCGTATCTGGCAGAATTTATGTGGAGGAAATATGTACGGAAAAAAAATGCTTTCTATGAAATGGTGAACGCAATTTCGGAAATAGGGCTTTTTATGTAGATTGATGTTCCATAAGTTATATTAATATTAAACATCTAAAGGTTTATAGTACTTATTGGGATGAGATTTATCACTAAAAATATAAAAGATTATTAAATAAAAATACTATTTAAAAAAGTTTTATAATATTTATTGGTGTGTTATTTGTTTTCCTAACATTTAAATTTCGCTCTCTGCTTACTTGGCGCTTTTAATGAGCTTGGCGACATTGGCATATTCTTAATTTGGTGGGCGCCGCTTTAATAGACAAGTACCAAGTTTACTTTATTTTATGTATATATTCAATATTGCTCTTCTAATTAGTATCATGATAGTTTCTTCTACTGAAGAAACTATTTTTTCATGGCTTTTCTGTGAAATGTGTGATAAGTAATATTTGCTAAATGTTGGGTATCAACTTTCTTATCCTCGTAGGATTTTCAAGTTAAAATAACAATATCAACTAATCTAGTTGAATATTAAGTCCTTTTAGAATTAAAAATATAAATTGATCTAAACTTTGGCTTCTACTTTACAGGATCCTAAATATCGTCCAGTGTTGAGAAGCAGCATCTGGGGTCCAACTTGCGACAGTCTAGATTGCATCATGAAGACCTGTGATCTACCATCTTTGAATGTGGGAGAATGGTTCATGTTTGAAAACATGGGTGCATATACAATTAGTGCTGCATCCACTTTCAATGGATTTCAGAAACCTGAAATGAGATGTGTTCTTCCAATTCATGTAATGTAAGTATTAAATTTTGAATTATTTAAAGAAAATACAGTCAAATTATTAAATGCTTTGTTTAGAAGAATATATTTCTTGAGTTTTTAAATTTTTATGCAGCTTGCTGATTTGTAGAATATGTAATTGCATACAAATCTTAGAAACTAGTTATAATACTTGTCATACTTGCAACTTTTAAACTTGGTAATGAAATATAGTTTTAATGTCACAATTAACCATTTTGATTTTATATACATATTCAAAAATATTAGCAAATATGATTAACTAACTTAAGCACAATTAATGAACTATTGTAAGACTTTGAAATTGTATTGGGATAATATCAACCCACAAATGTAATGTTAACTATATACATTACTGCTTTTCTCTATTAAAGTGTATTGCAATGGAATAATTGTATAAGAAAATCTTGTATATTTTTGCATGACTCTTTTTATACATTTATTTAAAAAAAAAAAATTAGAGTGCATTACATAATTTTCATTTTTTGCAGGAAATACTTGCAAACCCTTCCAACATGGGCCAATTTACTTGAAGCATTTGGTGATCAAGTGCTGGACTTTTCCAATGCCAATGTCGGCACTGACTGCGACATTGCAAACGCTAATGACATCCATCTTCTACCACACCCTGAATCTGTGTCTGCCTGACAAGAAAATCTCCATCTCTCTTCGTTACAACCCTTCATCAACTGTATTCTCATTTGTTAAGCGTTCTTTTAAGACCTGTTTTTAACCCATAACTTTGTGTTCTGTAGTTTTAACCCAAAATTTCTTTGCCTTTTTCTTTTTCCTTATTTATTTCAAAGGCAAAAACAAACAATCTTTCAAACCAAAAACCCATATCCTTTTTTATATTTACGAATATTTTGCTTTATTTACCTATGGTGGCAGTAAGGTTGGTGTATTTTTAAGCTTTACTCGCATCTACATAACAGTTGTAGGTCTTGTAGTCTGAAGTTTTTTTTATTAAACATTCCATATTATCTTTCTACTCTATTTTTAAATACAGGAATAATGTTGGCATTTCGATAGTAGTAAAAATGACATTGGAAGTTTCCAGGAAATGTTTTATCTATAAATGTATGGCTAGCATGATCCTGCAAATTTTGAATAAAACTTGTACATTGTTTAAATAACACTATGTATTTATAAAGCTTCTTTGTTCTATATTCTTGACGTATTGAATAAATCTGTAAAAGTTTTATAGTTTGTCTTTTTTTTGTGTATGAAATGTTTTACAAACACTTAAAGGGTAATATTTATGCAACATAATGACTATAAAGTAGGTAGATTTTTATGGAGTACTTGTTTTAAAGGCTTTTCTCTAACCAGAATAAAACTCATCTCGTTACAAAAATTATTGACAATTCATCACATAAGAATAAAAAATTTACACTTAAATTTATTTTCATGAAAACTGACCCATATGCTAATCGATTTTATATAAAATGCTCATTTCTTTCTAAAAGCTTAGTGTTGAAAGAAGTAACACTTAAATACCTTTTTTTTCCTTGAAAAAATTTGTCTATTATAGTGGTGCGAGTCCCATTATGATTACGCCAAGTTGTTGCCAAACTCATGAAACCTATCATTTGATGCGACATACTTGGTGATATTTCTTACTCGCTTGGCGATTAATCATCAGGCGCCGCTATAATAGACAAGTACCGAAAAAAATCTATTGTTTCTTGGATATGTGAAGCTTGTAACTCTTCAGTGGTTGAACAAGATTCTAATTTTAAGGATTGCTGTTGATACATAAACATTTAGAAATTGATGCTAAACTCTATTATTTTCTACCTTTTCCGTTCTGGGAAAACGCACAAAAAAAAAAAATATCTTTATAAAATATAAATGTTGTAATCAATACAAATACATTCTATAATTTCCTATTTACAAGTTCTATATTTATAGCACCTTTTGGTATTTTATTGAACCTTTCCGATAATGCATTGGAGGAAGAATATATTTGTATATTTGACACCTATATAGTGAACATTACTTGCTGAAGTACTGAAATGGATTCATGTTGAGATTTACTAACATTATTTAATCTTTTTAAAAACTTGGTACAGTCAAGGAATAAAGTAGGTTAGACTATAATTAAGCCTATAATATTAAAATGTAAATGATTATTGCTTCTATTTATTTTTAAATATACATCTATCACACAGTACTTTATAAAATTTGTAATGATATTTAATTTTCCTTAGTAAAGATATCTTGTTATGAAAGGAATTTCTCTGGATTAAATATTGGTTGTTTGAGTATAATGTGTCGACAGAAAGTTTGTCAACCATGCAGATTGAAATTGTTTAGTTCATATTGTTCCTAGACTTGGGCTTTTCAAAGGAAATAACTGTATTTAAAAGAAACTGCCTAAAATATACCGGTATCGCTAGCAAGCAAGCTAAATGATATGTTTAAATTTTTAGGTTGACATTTGCTGAGCTTTTGTGTTTAAATTTAGGCAACAATTTTTCTATCTTGTTGATAACATAATTTGGCATTTGATCTAGCAAACGGTTAAGCTCCTATCAGTGGGAAAATTGAGTATTGTGGAAATGTGATGCATATAATTTAATTTTAAATCAAAATTATGATTTATATAAATAGAAATATTTGAATATTTTCTAGAGATTATTAAACAAGTTAAGAATGAAATATATGCCTCTAATTGTGTAATTTAATAAGTGCATACAGCTGGATATTTATAAGTGGTGTATTAAGGCTGAAATGTATATTGTTTGATTTTAATGTCAGGAAAAATGCCTTTTTTAATGGCTCAGAAAAATGAGGCTCATTGTCAGTTTATCATATCAGTCTCATTTTTGAAAAATTCAAACATTAGCTAAAATGTTGAATGTAGTTGAAATAACGTAAAAAAATTGAAAATTTTTTCTGTATTGAGAAAATAAAATTTTAGTGATGTGCTTTTAAATCCAAAAATTTACTTAACATTATGGAATAGACTTCAGATCAATTTTTTACTTGTAGGATATGTTGTTTTTGACTCTGATGAATATTTAAGATATCTGAAATCTCCTTTAAAACATATATTAAGTCTGTATAGAATAATTTGCATGCAATACATTCTTATTCAAGAGACTTAAAATAAAAATAAAAAATGATTAAAATTTATTGACGATACTGATTCTGCTTATTACATACTTTTCTCTCTCTCTCCCCTTCCCCCCCAAATTATTAATCTTTGAAGATGACGAATATGGATTCATTACTTCATTCTTTTTCAATGAGACAGCATTTCTTGCTGAGAAATCCAAGTACCTCTTTAGGATTGCTTAACCATTTTGAGTTTAATCTGGAGGAGAAAAAAAAAACTGTTAAAATATGAAAACAACATAAAAAAATGAATGCAGCACTATTTAGATAATTCACAAATAGATATCTAACAAATATTTTTTTATACACACATATATAGAATTTCTCATGAGGAATCTTGTTAACCAATTTTTTGTCTTTTCAATTTTTTTCATGTCTAGACAACAATTAAATCTTGTTTGGCGCAGCATAGCCACATCTGGGCTCTTGTGCTAATAACCTTTATATTCACATTCACTCGCATTCTCTTGGAGAAAAGGTCCAGATTTGTACTCTGAATCGTAGATGTAAAATGATACTTGTAATAAGTTAATTGTTGATGCGGATTGAGCTCTCTATGCCTACCTTGTGAACCTCTATAATTATATATGTATATTTTATTAAACTGTATGAGAAAATTCTTGTTAAATTGCTTAGAATGAGGAAGTGAGTCTAGTTTATCAATTTTTGCTTTCTTGTAATCTTTACAGTGTATACAGAGAAAAATATATACACAATATTCAAAATCTCTATAATTGTTGTTTATCATGGTGAATTGATTTTCTCTTGGAAAGGGAGTTGTACAGTCAATATTGTGTTCAGCTTATTTTGTATTTTTATTGCAAATGGTAAGTGGAAAAATCCTTTGCAAAATTGTGAGTATTCCACTCAGTATACTTGACTTTTTTTCAGACTTTATTTCACCTTTAATAGATCTTGGAAAAACAGTGATGGAGTTGCCCTAAATTTCTGAATTTCTTGGAATGACCAAATATAGAAATTCCAGTTGCTGTAATACTCCTAGACTTTCCAAGAGAATTTAAAGTTCAAATGAGGACTTTCATTCCAAAAATTTTTTTGGAACTTTAAACAGTATTTTTATTTCTGATTTGCTTAACTCGAGTAATAATTATTTGAAACTTGTACTAGTTCTTATCTATATTTTCAGGTTACTAAGAAATTGCAGAAATAGAGTTAAGTACTTTGATTCCTTAAAAACATCAGAAAGCTGATATGACTTGTATAAAATTAATGCAAAAACAAGTATTTTCTTCTGAAATTTAGAATGTATAATCCTAACAGGTGATATAAATACAAAAAGTAGTTTATACTCATTTATTGAAGAAGAGGAACTATTGAGAGTAGGAGTATAAGACTCAGGCACAGTACCTTAAGTTATAATTAAAAAAAAATCCCTATATTCTTTTACCATCTAATAATAAATTCACAAAAATAATTGTAGACTATTATTAAATATTTGCATACTAGACTTAATTCTCTTAAAAAAATTAAGCGAAAGGATTTGGATAGTAAAAAAAGAGAAGAGTTTGTGCAGAAAAATTGTAAACTAGTGTGTAATTTGCTTCATAGCAAATCCAAGCCAACACAACGGTCGATGGGCAATTTGCTGAACGATCGCATTGTCCCAAACTGTAGTTTTAATATTTCTGGATTGATTTTTGTGAACCTTTCTATGTTAAATGTAAAAATCAACGGAAAAGATTATATAACAAGAATTATATTTGTATCTTTGTTTTGTAATCAAATTTATACACTTGGAAATGATCGCAGATTTAACTTCTGCATTTAAAAGATTCATATTTCGAAAAGGTAAACGTTGTAAACTTTTTATATACAGACAATGGTAAGAACTTTACGGTAGCTATTACAGAGCTCATGAAATTGTGTAAGTTAATTAATCAACCAGATAACTTTTTGGCAGGATACGTGAACTGTGAAAATATTGAATAACAGTATCTACCCCCTTGATCCCTTAATTTCGGAGACCTTAGGGAGATGGGTGTATAGGCATTTGTGTGTGTGTGTGTGTGTGTGTGTGTGTATATATATATATACACACAAATTACACATATACACACAAATACTATATATATATATATGTATATATATATATATATATATATATATATATATATATATATATATATATATATATATATATATATATATATATATATATATATATATATATACTACTTTAAAAGAGCAGCAAGAAGTATTAATTTAACAAATGAAGATTTTTAACATTAGCTGAACACAAGTTGAGAGAATATTAAATTCTAGGTCATTGGTTGTATTGTATAATCGCATGGAGGATTTAAATGTTTTGAAACCTGCTTATTTCCTCTTAGGGTGGTCAGTTGCATCCATGATTGAACCAGACTTGGCGACCTTTATTTGAAATAGAATTGGTGAACGACAAAAACCTAAAAAAGTTACTAAATATTTTCATAGCATTTAGATTATCTAAATATTCTACAGCTGAGATCGCGTTGGTAATTCGAAAAATATGATACTGAAAATGATGCTTGGCCGTTTTTAAAAGAGTATTAACTGCAATCGTGTCAATGATATTCGGGAGAATAACTGAAGTTTACTAGAGAAAGGATAAAAAAGTTAAAGTTGTGGAAATGAAAATTTTTCCTCAGGTTATTAATAACGACTGACCGCAAAAAAGAAAAAAAAAAGTATTCTTCTTTTGAATAATCAATATTGCATTTGTAAAATAGTGCTTAAGAATAATTGTGAAAAATTGTTTCTGTGTGTATTATAAATATTTTAATTGCATGTTTTCTTAGATTTCTGGAAAATATTATGTTGAATTGAATATACTGAGTATTTTGGAGGATTAAGATGAATTCATATGCGTGATTCCAATTTGTATACGTGACCGCTGCTACTCAGGGGTGTGAGAGTGAAATAAAGGAAAGCGAAAAAATGAGTCTATGAGTTCAATACCACAAAATAAATTAGTCGACGCGATATGTATTTTTTATTTGCTCTAGGGAAAATTTCCTTTATTTTTCTAGGTTATGTAATACATGGTTTGTATTTTTTGTTATGTGCAATATATATATATCGGGTGATCAAGAAATAACAGGAGGTGTTTGGAGCCCTGTAGTGTGTTACGTACTGGACGAAATACAACAAAATTTAATCACTTTGTACAATAGAGAATGTGGTTTCGATATTAAGAGAAAAAAAAATAGTACCAAAACACGCCAATAGGGGGAAATCTGGCACTGCGGTTGAAAAATACAGTATGAAATTAACGTATATGAGTACTTTAAGATAACGTATCGAGGATAAAAGGGAGGGTTGCGGGAATTCTAGTCATTCATCCCCCTGTAGTATTAATGCTGGAATTCCGCAAGGATCACTTTTGTGACAATTTTTATTCGTAATTTACCTTAATGACATCCCAAATTTAAATGTGTTGCTCACGATACAGCTGGTTTGATTCGTTTCAAAAATCCAAAGACAGTCACTTTTGCTCTCAATAAATACCTTAAATTTCTTGAAAAGTATTTTGACATCTGAAACATTCAAATCAAAATTGAAAACTCTGATGCAGACCTTTTAACAAAATCTAGAGAAATCATCTCACCCCCACACTTTATAATAAACGAATTCCATGGTCTCAGACGACAAAATATCTTGGCGTCATTTTGGACAAACAACTCACTTGAAACCAATACCTTACACAGTACCTCGAAACATTTCGGAACTTGACTCTTAAACTTTACCCATTAATATGCCCGAATTCTAAAATGCCTTTAGAAAACAAGATGCCTCTCTATAACTCCGTTATGCGACCAGTTATTAGCTATGCGTGCCTCGTGTGGGCTTATGCCGCCAAAACAAATATCAAAATTCTTGAAAATGCACAAAATTCCATTCTACGTATGATTTCCAAAGCCCGGTGGGTTCATGAAGAACACCCAAATTAGAAGAGCTCTTAAAATAACCACCTTTCGTAAATATTTCCTAAATATCTCAGTTAATTTCTTTAATAAGCTCCTGAACATCAATAATTTTAACATTCAAACCCTAGAACATGATCAATACCCCGTTAATCACCTCACCAAAACACCATGAAAAGTACTTCACGTTTCTTATGAACTACCATAAATCTAAAATTCATTTTTAATTCAACTTTACTATTTTAACACAATTTTATATGTCTACGAGAATTTTTCCCATTCAACATTCTATCCCTCCTTTTGGGCGGAGGTTCGGCTCTTTAATCTACTCCACTCCCTACTCACCGATCAATAGAAATCCGACCTTTCAACTCGACTACCTCTCATTCCCTTACGGTGTACATAAATTTAACTTTTCAATTTTCTTCATTAGTTTTTTGGATCAATTTGTTTCCTTTTAATGGCAGCTTGTTTTACCTTCCATTCAATGAAAAATTCAGCAAAATTCAAGGCTCAATCTTTTGATTCGACGTGTATCTGTTCAACTCTACTAGTTTTAACTCTTCAATAGACTTTTCACTGACTAACTACCAGCATGATAAATCCTCTACACACAGCCATTCTTCACCACAGCTGCAAGTTACGAGCTTGAAGGTCGCAAGTGGCATAGGTGGCCTCAGAAACCAACATCAACAATTCTAGTCATTCTTCGTTAATGACTTTAATAAATATTTGGCGCAGTAAAACCTGCTTTGGTTCTTGCACCGTTACACTCAACATTCATTCACTCACTCACTAGTCATTTTTCATGGATTCGCTCGTCGATAACGTTGACACTACGTGATCGTGCTTTATTCGTCAAGCTGTTTTACCAGAGGGATGAAAATGCCAGTACTGGCCTTCGTAAATACAGGCGGTTAAATTAGTTATGTAGAGGGCCGATGACCGTAACAAATTTACAAAAGGTGGTTGAAAGATTTGAAATTGTGGGCAACTACGCCGAGGTCAGAAAGGTATCGAGCTTCAACAAGTTGAAGAAGTTGCAACTGCTGTTACGAATCCAGCAATAACTAATATGCAGGGTACCAGCAGAGCACGTTCAATATCACGACAAATAGAAATCCCGTTCTCGATTGTGCAGAAGATATTACGTAAGATCCCGAAATTTTATCCCTATAAGATAATACCCATACAAGAATTGATACCAGGCGATAGCAATACGATTTGAGTTTGCTTTGAGATTTTTGGCTTGAGATTCACTGTGCACACTTTTATGTGCACAATGATATCAACACACACAACTGCCGCATTTGGGCTGATACAAATCCCCACGTTTGACTGCAGATCCCCTTACATTCGTCGACAGTCACAGTTTAGTGCGGATTCATAGCTTTTTGTAACATCGGTCCTTACTTTTGTGAACATTCTGGTCCAAGTGGACTAGTGACATGTTCCATCAATTCCGATAGGTATGTCGATATGCTCGAGAATTTTATGATGTCTCAACTGCAGCAAAGAAATTGTATCGATTCTATCATTTTCATGGAGGATGGTGCGGTGCCGCAAATCGGATCTCAAGTGAAGGATATCCTGCGTCAACTTAATTAATCAGTGGTGTATTTCCCATGACTTGGCCTCCAAGGTCTCCTGATCTGAATCCTTGCGATTTCTGGTTTCGGGGACACTTGAAAAGTATTGTGTGTCAAGGACATGTTCCTGGCATTCTCACCTAAAAAGATGAAATAACGTTCCATGTCAGAGGAATAAATGCCGATATGCTGCGAGCCACCGTCGAAAACATCATGTATCGCATACAATTATTGGAACAACAGGATGGTGTTTGTATTTTTTATTTACTGTTCCCATTGGTAATTATGTATCCTATTTTCACACATTATGCTTGTAGGGCCAGATTCTCCTCTATCTGTGTTTTCTGGTACTAATTTTAAAAAAAGAGAAAAAGAATCGAAATTGCATACTCTAATGTGCACGATGACCAAATTTTCTTACATTTCCTCCAGTACATAACACGCTACAGTGCTCCGAACACCTCATGTTATTTTTTCATCACCCGGTGTATATATATATATATATATATATATATATACTTTTTTATTTGCTTTTTTATAACTTCAAATATTGGAAAACAAATAGGATTAAATGACATTTAAAATCGTTTCCTTCAGCACAAATAATCACACAGAAGTAGCTCTATGCTTATATTTTTATTTTTCAAATGTTTATATGTGACAAGGGAGAACGTGAAAC
>BMAW01063101.1:124545-149635 GCA_019974015.1 Nephila pilipes
AGATACTATAGAGAAAATAATATCCAAAGCATCATGGATAGCTCATGCAGCTCTACCTATTCCAGAATAAACTGCTTACTATTTCGTTCTCGCTCTTTCCTCCATTTCCGCTTTTCCTTTGCATACCTCGCTTTCGGAAGTATTGCTCGAACCAGCCGTTCCCATACCCATCACCGATATAAGATAAAGTTAATTAGACAGCCATCTATCCGTCTCGGAAAAACTATTCACTCCTAATAGAGATCAACTGTATATAGATCAGCGTGTAAATATTTCCCATCTCATCTCTCCCAATAAACTTCAGTAAAACTACTGCAAGCATCGTCATTGAATTGATACAAAATCATCTTAGAATCCGGTAATGGAATTTCCCCCCTAGACAACCAACCCTTTGCGTAAGAGCATGTCTGTAGATTCAAGATGTACAATCTCATCATCCCGTTCTACACACACACACACAGTTTAGTTACCATTCACAGTTTTACACTGGACATTCCGTTTCTTTTTGCCACATATCGCAGTAGTCAGAGAAACAGCCGATCCCGCAAAGAATGTTCCAGGTTCTGCAATGATCTCGATATCAGGTTCGGTGAAGTTTTCTTTCAAAGCAGATTTTATCACTTGGACAATCTTGAAAAAGAACATTCACGTGGGATATTCAGTCTATAGGCGACAAAGAATATGACTGAGAAATAACATTCTCCAGAAAAAAAAATTTCTAACGCAAAATTCTTATTAATAATGCTAACAGTCATTTGTCTTTGCGTTTTCAGAAATGTTTGTTCTTATATTACTGCTCATTACAAAATATCATGCTTAGGGAAAAAAAAAAAACCATCGATTTAACTAATAACTCATAATATTTGCACATTCTAATAAACGGAAGATGATACAGAGATTATCAGGATTTTTCTTAAGTCTGAATTTATATTGTAAAAAAATGAAATCGTTGCTCTAAGATAATATCTTAGATATCTCTAAATTCTCCCTTTTCTTTAAAAAAGTCTTTAAGGTTATTTAAATAAAAGGAAAATTTTCTTAAACTAAACACTTATATAAAAACACATACCAATACTGCTTTCGAATCATTTGTAATAAAAAAAATCAAAACAATAACAGAAAAATATTATACAAAAAAGTAATTACAAATCCTTAGCCTTTTGTGAGATGCAAAAGGTATTTACGGGTAGTAGTATATAGGCTATAATGATATTATTCTTATAGAAATTGTTGTCAAATGATCTCACCTCATCGAACAGTGCATCACTACCCTTGCAACCTGTAAATCCCCCTCCGATATCCAAAATTTTGAAATCGAATCCCAGTTTTTTTCCCAATTGAAAAATGTTTCCGCATGTTTTAATTGTAGCTGCGTAGGAATTGGGATTTTTGCATAAACCTCCAACATGGAAACTGAAAAAAGAAGAGAAAATCTATTTTTTAATTGATGAATTACTTTTGAATACACAAAGCATAGAGAGAAAAAGTGTAAATTCCTCAAAAATGTTACTATTTTTTGTCAAAAAATATTATGACTCTATGAAATAAGTGTAAATACAGAAGAATATTAATTATATATCAGGATTCATTGGATATCGACGTCAATTCACATCAATTACCCAGTTATCCAGATAATCGAATATCCGGATAATTGGGTATTCGATGGGAAAAAAAAAGGTTATTTCGTAGGACAAAAATTACGAATAACGTATTACTTTATGACTATAAAAACATTGCTCTTTAAAAACTTTTTTTTATACACTTTTACACATACATTAAAATATCACACTAATTGAACATATCAAAGTCAGTTTGTGTGTGTGTGTTTCGTGGTCTTTACTGATTTCTTAATTATAAAGTCTCTCATTCGCTTGTCGGTGAATAGTTGTGTTGTTGTTGAGACAGAGCACAGAGCACGGTTGTTGGCACAGAGCACGGTTGTGACGTTGGGCTACTCGCAATTGTCTCATCCCTAGGCGCGGGAATTTTTCGGTGAAATGCTTTTAATTACGATTTTTCCCTTTCCAAAATGAAATACGATTAAGTACATTAGAGAAATATAAGAAATGAATTGAATTGAATAAAAGATAGTGATGTATAAACAAAATAGAATTGAAAGGAAAGAGAAAACAGAAGATAACGAAAAGCTGATAGCTACTTGTAAATTGGATTGAATCACCTTAATCGTCTGGGTTGAAGCGACTTCTAGTAGTAATAAGATTCGAATCAGTTATAATTGAGAAGTGCTTGAATTGGAACGTGGGATTCGGTAAGTTAAGATTTCATTATTAGAATATCAACTAAGATCAACTGAGTGAAGTGGGATTCGAGAGAGATCAACTTTACATATCCTTTGGTAGTTAAGATGATTTGTCCTGCTATTACGTATCTTCAATTGGAGTTTTAAACTAACTGATTATTTAATCAAAACTTAAGATGGCTGAAGGATTAAATCATGAGGTAATACGTCATAGGGTTAGAACAATTTAATAGGGTTACGGAATGTTTACTAACCTTATAACAAGGAGAGCTCTGATTTAGAAGGTAAAATTGTTTTGGACAATGTTTGAAGAGTAAGATTTGTTTCATCTGCGTTATACAGAAATTCACCATCATAAGATTTTGTAATAATTTTGTATTTTCAATGAAATTTTCTGCTGAATTTGAATTTGCTGATAACTTCTCTCCATGCAAATCTAACTCACAAATATAGTGCCTGACCTTCAAAGACATAGACACCCATAACTCGCCAAAAATGAAGATAAGCTTTCTGTTATTTTTTTTTGGCAGAAGCTCAGCTGTTTTGCAAACAATTGACACTAAAAAAAGTTGTCCAAGAGGGTGCAAAGTCCACTTCAGCCTCTACCGGTTCTTTGTTTATTGTTTTTTTTTTTTCCCCATTTTCATAGCTTTTCTCGACACAATCCAGTCTTCATTCTCTAAAACCGATACAGAATTTAGAATTGAAGACCTCTTTTTTTAAAACATTCGAAAGTGTTGTGGCATACTTCTGAGTAAACAGCTTGTTTACCTCTCACTTCTTTTCAGTTTAAGTGTTGCTTGATTTTCATTTGTCTATCAACAATAAAACAACACGTTTACTTTTAGAATCCATATGGTACAGAACACAAATGCTGAAGGAGCTTTATGTGGTGTGATAGATATGATGCATAATGATACCATTGCGTTCCATAGCACGTAACAATGTGGCTCAAGAAGTAGTGTTGATCGAAAGAAATATCAACGCAATCTTCGAGGAAATATTTCACAAAACTAGTTCGATAGTACTTGCACCAAGCTGCCTCAATTGAGAAAATCTTCCTTTTCCCATCGTGTTTACATATTTAACGCCAAACTGGACCCGTGACTGCCTTGAGCTAAAAGCATTTATTGCCTTGAACTAAAAGCGAGTCAACATTAGTGATTTATTTGCCCCGACGCACGTGGCCAGGAATAGATGATATTGTATGTGAGGAGGGACAATTTAGTGGTCAGCGTCCACATACTAGCATCGAATATTGTTCTTCATGTTGATTTAACTAAGGAATGTAAACGTGAGCTCACTTATGCCCTGTGTAATCACCTAGGGGTGTGAGGTGACTTAACGTGCAGAGATAGAGCTAATTCCTATTTAAAACTAACGTCTATTACATTCCTTGTCATCTGCTTGATCAACTACCGCTTTGTCAGAAATCAAGCTTTTTCTCCTCGAGAATCCATTTAAGCTCCACCCCGATGTTTCATTTTACTGTTGCATGCTTACTGCAGCACTTCCTTAAAATGTTTTTGTAACAGTTAGCCAGTTGTAAATAGTTTTTAAAATCGCTTGAAAATCCCGATAAGTATGCTTATTAACGATATTATTCCTCACGGATATGGTATATTATGTTCTTTTTTACATGCAAAAATATTCTCGTCTTTCTTAATCTGTAAATGTTCTTTAAAAATTTCAAATCAAAGAGATGTAGTTTATGTAAATCATATAATTAAACATTGTTTTGACAGAGTTTTCAGAAAATGTTTTATGAAATAAATTTCACGAATAAAATGAAAAGTGTTTTTTTTTCTTTCGGGCCGGGTCACCATTTTATGGAGCTCACATCTAGCACACATAATTAAATTATAAAATCTATTATGTGTGTCAGTTATTGGTAAAGAAAACAAAAAAACAGTGTCACCATTACGCATGTTTGTCCCGGAACCCATTTGCCTCCTAGCAAGGAGCAGTTACATATAATAGATGTAAACTGTAGTTGAAGAAATGAATGAAGCTTCACTTAAGGTAACAGCGTGTTCTAATTTGCAGAATGCTTCAATTTTATTAAAAATATCCTCATGGGAATGAGCTGCATTATAGTATTTTATTACATTTTCGTGTTTTACTTGAAAAAAACATACCTTATTCCAATGACATTCAAGCTGAGATCTTTAGCGAAGCTTAATACATCCATAGCGTCTTCTGCATCGCAACCGAATTTGTCACTCAGATCGAAGGAACATTTCACATCTTCGGGAGTTAATCTCAAAAGCAACCTGAAATAATAATAATAAAAAAATGCAATCCTTCATTTTCGTGTAAGTTATTACTTACGTTTCAGAATAGTTTTTGGGTAAAATAGATATTAGAAGGAAAATCATAGAAGGTAACAGCAACTACTTTTCAGTACGCGTTGTTGACTTACTAAATACTAATTAACACATGGATCAATAAGTTCCGAGACTAACCCAGAGATGGCGCTCGTAGTAAACCAGTAACCAGGTCTTTCTAGAGTACTAACTTTTGCTTGAAACGTGTCAAAATTTTAAGTCGATCGGACCAGAAACAGCTGAGTTATCGAGGTTGGAGTAAAGTCGTCAAAAATTTTAAATTTTTCAAAAGTTTTATACAATTATTGCGTAATAACAAAATTATGTGTTTATAAAAAAAAATTACATTCATTGTATAGAAAATAATCTCATTTTACAATGCGGAATGTGGCTGTGATAGCCTAGTGGTCATAGTAGCGGAGTCGCGGCTGGGAGTCTAGATCGAGTCATAGGTTCGAGCCTTGATGCCACTAAAGAACCGCCGTGTAGTCGGGGCTGACGCACGTTAAATCTCGTCGAGGCTCAAAGTCCTCTCGTTGGCGTGGTGGGGAAGTTTTGAGAGGAAAGTGCAAGCTCAGGTGTCGTCCTCATCACTTGGACAAGGTTCAAAATTACGAAGTCCGTCGCCAATAGCCCTCGTGTTGCTTCTAGTGTGACGTTAGAAAAACCGTTCAATAGTCTATAATGTAGAAAATATCAATTCTATGGCGAGAGATTAGATTTCAAAGTGTACCATTATTCTAAAAAAAACTACATTTTGAGAAAATTGTAGATATAGATGTTTTTTCCTATGACGTGGAATGTATCTTTATAATTTTGTGATTCATCTTGCAAGACACCTGTTTATCAAACTGTTATGTATAATACATGCATGGAATCAGAGAAGTGTCCTCTAAATTTAACAGAAGAAAAAGCAATTTACGATCTAATTTAAGGTCTCAATTGCCTTCGAGAATATTCATTAAATTTGAAACAAAAGAAACGAACGCCATCATGTTTAATCAACAGCTTCTTGTATATTTCTTGCTTTCTTGCATAAAAAAACACATTGCAATTAATTTAATTATTTTTGCTCAAAATGAGGATGGTTGTTTAATATGTTTGTTTAAATCAACAAACATATTAATTATTTAAAAAAAAGGAATTAAAAAAATTAAAAAAAAATTAAATAAAACTAAAAAACACCAATTCTTTGTCTATCACATTTTAAAAGCTCCGTTATATGCTTATTTGCTTCTTTGACAATTTCTTTCAAATTTTGGTGTTATTTTTTCAGGTACTTGATGTATAATGTTAAAAATTATTTTCCTTATTTATATAGACTGCGAACGACAGTTTTTGTTCGAAAAAAACCAAAAGCTTGTTATACAGATATGAGTTTTAAGCGTCTCTTTGTATCCGACTTATGAATCTACATAATACAAACAATAAGCCTCAAAATTTTCAACCGTAATCAAATGACGAAGTCGACACCTAAATTAGCATCACATTCTCCGCACCCAGTTAACACTAAATCGAGGATTTAAAGAGTTCCAATAGCTTTGTACTGCACGTGTGGTCATTGGTTTGAGATTTGATCGCTCCAAAGATTATATTTGATGCATTGGGACTCACTGTACGTAAAATTCCATGGGATCTAACAATTTTCATGTAATAATATGGATGATTCAAAAATAAGGTGTCATATTAACGAAGATTAACGTCATCGTCTTCATTGCTCACTATAGAAGCCACCATGCCCTGAAGAAGAGCGAGCTATTGAGTCTATCTTTGCCGGTGATGGGAACTATGGATATGATTCTGATTCAATTCTGATTCGCATTTCTCTTTTACCAAAATTATCGACTGCGAGAATGCAAAATTAATCTACCGAAATAACTTCGTTTTAATAGAGGAAAGAGATATGAATGATCAGGAAGCCTCTCTTTGGAAAGAACTTGACGACGAGAGAAGAAAATTGAAGCCAAAAAAAAAAAATGAAACATGTTGCAGGTGAGGTAACTTGATCGCTGAAGAACTATTTGCATAACATCAATCAAAATGTTAACAAAATAAGGAAAAAAAAGATTATCAAAGATTATAATTAATTATCTTAAAATTAATCTTAGGTAAACAATCACCTCAACCAACTGCACTAGCCTCCCTAGATTAAAACTAATTTTTCAATCTTTACCAATAATAGCTTTGTTCCTTTAGAAAAGAATAATCCCAAACTGGCTGAGAAAGATCTCCCACCCCTACCACCTAAAACCCACCCCATCATCCCGAGATTCAAGGCCAACTACAATCTGGTCCGTAAATTCTTTGTCAAACTCGCTAGGGAATATATTAAAATCCAACTTGGCAGTGAAGATGAATATATCTGAAAACTACCTTCCTAAAAGAAAAAGAGGGAGGAAATCTATATCATAGATTTATCCAGATCTCACCCAATCAAGGGGGTTATTAAATGTCTTTCGTCAACTACAGATATTGATTCTATAGAATCCGAATGAGAAACTACAGGCTACTTTGTCCAAAAGGTTGCTAACTTACACAAAAAACCAAATATCCACTACCCTTACGTAATTCATGATTGAATTACTTAAGGCAGAAAACTCTTCAGATATATTACAACTCACTAATTTCCATTACATGCAAGTGATTGTTGACTTTTTTAAAAGGTGGCCTGTGGCAATACAGTGCTAAAATTGTAACTTTTTCTGTTATTGATCGGCTAACTATCAACTGAAGCCGAAGAGGAGCATAGGCCTGTGACTGTAAAAAAAGTCAAGTGAAACTCGAGAAACAAGCTTGCAATAATTGCAAGGAGATATATATTGGATTGTGGTAAGGTGGCTGTTTCTCTAAACCCATACCCCAAACAGGCGTAATCATCAGCAGACAAACTCTTGTGCCAAATAAACAATACCGAAACGTAAACGGAGAAATGGCATTCGCTAATTTTACCACAGATTCACAACAAACTGAACCACTCGATACGATATCTGAACCGACCAACCTAACAATCTTGAGACTAACGGTCCAAATTCTAAACGATATTCGCATCCAAAAATTATTAACTCGACATATTTGTAACCATCAGGAAGATCAAAAATATTTTTAGACATTTTCCTAATCTTCTCGAAATTCACTTATAGCTGTCGCAAGCCGATGAGGATATTATGAAATTAAATATCCTTTATCAGAGCATGTGCCCATCATCCAAATCAGGAATATGGGTCACACTAACAAAATGGGTCACAAATGGGATCATCCAAAATGGATCACACTAACTTCAGGCCACATAATTGCGTCATGGAATGGGAAAAGGGAGTAAGATCTCGTATTGTAGAGTTGCGAAACTTCATAGATAAGCACAACCCTGATATCTTTTTACTTCAAGAAACACGCCTGAGAGCATGATTTAATTTAAAAACCACCATTTTATAATTTATAGGGACGAAAAATGAAACCAAATTCTCAAAGGTGTAGGGACTGCTTTTTTAGTTAGAAACTCTCTACCACACCACATATCTCATCACCCTCTCTCGGGACAATTGAAACGATAAATGTTTCTCTGACTTTCCTGGAAGAAGAGCTGCTCATAGTAGCATTAATTTACATACTCCCTGTTTCTAGAGTTCCATTTGCATACAAAGACTTGGAAACAATTTCTCAACATGGTGGTTTTCCCATCTTCTGCGCAGATTTCAATGCTCATCATTTCAGCAGGGATTGTAATCACAGTAACAAGAGAGGAACTTCAGTTGAAAGTTTTTCAGAAATAGAAGACTACATTATCAAGGCCCTGCCCACACTTACATGCTTTGGTTATGACTTCGCCTCCGCCATAGATTTTGCTTTGATGCAGAATGTGTTCAGTGGTAAAGCGACATTTTTTCGGTTGCCGAATTCACCTTTGATCATAATTCCTTGATTATTAATTTCAAAGTTTCCAAACAAATATCACTTAACGAAAGGAATGTTTCGATAAATTTGGAACAATTATACAACATTTTTACCAGAAACACCCCATTCCACTAAACTCCTTTCAACACATAAAATAATATCAAAGAGAGTGTCTTCATTCTTACAAATAGTCTCCTTTACGAACATATTCTATAGCCTCTAAGCCAATGAAATCTAATGAGCCCTATTATATCAGAGATGAACTTATAAGCCTCTTCTGGGAAGGAAATTGAGCAAAGAAACACTGGCAATTTACTGAGATTGTTTTTTATCAGGGACCCCGCTGGTAAAATCATTCTCAGTAATCTCGAAAGACACATAAAAATTCATTGAAGGAGTTTCTTGTAAATGAATTTACTCAAGAAATCTGGGAAGACATTCTTCTTGCTCTTGATGCCAAGGATTGTTCCCTATGACAAATGGCCAAAGTACTACGTAAAACTCAAATACAGTCTTAACCCATAAAGGTATGGCTAGTATCACGCTCATGAGAAGTATGAGGCTATCAAATTTTCCTCTATTCGAATAATCACGCAAAAAATTGCAACAAAAGTTTTCGAAAATCTCAGGACTCAATCATAACTCTCTTCACAACATTCCAAATTACATCCCTGATCTAAATATTTAAAGATCCCGAAATACACTCGTAAATTTCTAAAAGTACTTCAATTTTTCAAAAGTTTACTGTTAAGATACCATAGACATTGAAACAATAATTTTCCTCCAATAGTAAGCTAATCTATCCATCAATCAGAAAGTGAGGTCTCGTGCCGCACTTCTAATAAGAATATTTCTATTCTTAACTTTCACCATCCACTGTCTTGATACGCGGCAACCTCACTGTCTGATAGCTTAAGTTTATTCCCCTCTCTACCACCAATGGTGAGCAAGAAATCCTCTCAGCTTAATATTTAACTGATTTTTTTTTCTTTTAAGCTTCTTTTTTCAAAGATTTTAATCTAAATATATAAATGTAATGTAAAATTTCTTTCTTTTAACATAAATTCAACAATTTTAATCGCAATTCTGGACTGGAGAAACCGAAATAATGTTCCCAAAATTGTAAGATACAGAGATAAGAACCGAGGAGCTCGTATGCTTCAGCAAAAGTAATCAACCAGTACAGAGTGTTTCGAAACTCGCGGGCAAAAATTTATGGGATGATTAAAAACATCTAAAAAGCAATTTTCACCACGTAATGCAAAGGCGGAGAGCAAGAGGTGAACCTCTAGATGGCGCTATATGGAAAGCATGAAGCGCGAGTTTTCTAACACATCGTCATTTCAACCCCATAATTTCAACCTGATTTTACCTTGCTTCCGGATAATACTTGTGGATTTTCAACAGCTCTTCCTTGCTGTCAAAAGTCATGAAATCAACTCCCACTGAAGATGCATATTGGAGAGCTCCCGGTGGTTTAATGACATGCGCAAATATTATATTTTTCGGGTCACCTCCCGCATTTAGGACATAGCGAATTTCTCCCTATAAAATAGAATAATAATTTAACTTTTTTTTTTGTAAAATAAAGAACAATGTTTGGCATTGAGCATGTGTTAATTGACGCCTTTTCAGAATTCAAGTATTTGATCGAAATGTGTAAGAATAAATGAAACATTACAGTACCTCGGTCGCACAATCGAACGAGAATTCCAGTAAAACCAAGAGTCTCAGAAGTACCGGGTCAGAATTTGTTTTCACCGCTAAGGCAAGGAGAAAGAAAATAATTTTTAGTTAAACACGAGTATTATGCAGACAAAAATATCAATAAAGCATGAGTTAATTCGTGAACAAAGAGAGAGATTTTTAAAATTTACAAAAATGTTTTGAAAGATCGATTTTTATAGAATGAGAAACAACCATAAAACTAATTAGAAAAATCAAATTAAGATATATATGATAAGACATTGCTATTTTTGGATCTGATGTTCTCAATCTTAAAGAGCATTTTACAGTATAAACGTTACTGGCTATTGATTGATTGTTTATTAACATCTCACTTAGAAGCAACACGAGGGCCTTTGGAGACGGACCTCGTAATTTTGATCCACGATCAAGTGACGAAGACGACACCTGAACAGGCACTTCTCTCTCCTAACTTCCCACGATGCATTGGGAAGACTTAGGACCTCAATAGATTTAATACACATCAACTCTGATACACGCGGGTCTTGAATGGCACCTGCGCTCTTTCTCTCAACTGGACGGAAACAACGTCAATCGCGAGTTTACGACCTTTATCTCTAGGCTACTGCGACCACAAATTTTCTTGGGTTTTTTTTCAGTCTGATGAATTATTAATAGGTGCATATTTAAGTAATTATCATTTCTATTTCTCATTTGTTATATATAACTCATAAATTTAGTTACAAAGGATTGTATGGTTTTATACCTGACTCAAAGTCAGACTCGAGGTTATGAAAGTTGGTTTCAAACCAGAAACCTTGATGGTAGTGGATCGGGAGAAGCGGGTAAGTGAGGCAGTCCGGAATGTTGAACTCTTATCAACTACGGTTTGGTTGGTTTTATTAATGTCGTATTAGAAGCAACACGAGGATTATTGGTGACGGACCTCGTAATTTTGAACCTTGGTCAAGTGACGAACCTATCATCTACCAGAGGTGGAGTGACTCTTGAGTGCATGTTGAATTTCACTGGCATTTGCGGATGTATCAAGGCATTCTCGAAACTGTTATGTGCAACAGAAAATAGAAGATAACGCCCTGTAAGACCCACTTTGTAGCGGGGCTAATGTGTTTTATTGAGTCTATATCACTTGACGTGATATAGACTTTGAACAAATGGGTGCCAAATCAGGGGTCGTCCTTGTCGCTGGGTCCAGGTCCTGGGCTCAAAATACGAGATCAGTCATGAATAGCCCTCGTTTTACTTCTAAGAGCTCAACTGAATGATTTTTAAATAAAGTAATTTGAAAGAAGCAATATAATAAATTGGTGTATACGTCACGAATTTATATGAAAATTGAGACAAGTATCTGTCTAAAAAGATAATCTTAGTATGAATTAGGGCGAAGTATCAACAAGTATTTAGCATTAGGAAGGAAGCCTTAGATAGTCCTGAATGTGTGTTCACAAGAACTCAGAGACGATTTCTTTGTTTTTTATACTATTAGTCATTTTTCGTAAAACATATTTTGAGAATAATGTGAAATGATTACCATAGAACGGTCGAATATGAGGAAACTTTTCTTTCCATCGTTGAACTTTCCACAAAACATCGGCGAAATCGAATGTATAAAATGACTGCGATTCTCTCTGAAAGAAGTTACTTCAGATTAAACATTTGTTAATAAAACCGAGTAATAAGATTTAATACATCAAAAGTGAACGATGTTTAATATGTAAAGAAAATTATATCTACGCTGTGTGTGTGTACACTTTTTTAAAAAATAACATTAGATAGATGTTTGATTTTTCCTTCAAATATTTATTTATTTTCTACTGTGAGTGATTTTTCAGATTTGTTTTTCCAGATTAAGTTATCAATTCCGTCAAGTGTACTTTTTAAACACACAATTTATTTTTTAATTATTTCGGGATGGTTGTCAGGTATACGTACCAGTATGAAAAACACAATTATCGACTGACATGCCGACGTGACAGAGTAATTTCTTGTTCACACTCGACCGTTACGCATACGTGTCAGAGCGATTGAGCATTTCAAAAACTATTATTTTTGGCACAAGATGGCATTATATGCTCATAGAATTTAAAGAGACCAATTGCATTGTAAATTTCGCCCTCTACTCAAAATGAATCGAAAATATCTCTCATCCATGAAATTATTTTGATTATAGAAACATAATGCTGTAAGGAACCCAACTTATAGTCTTCCTGACGGTTCGTTAAATGAGCACGTGGTATTTGTTGATAGTTGGTGGAAGAGTTTTAGTTTTGCTAGAGCCTTAGATGCTTGGGTTTACAGTCCAGTTTCCAATCGAGAATCAGACCCTGTATGTGAAACATTTTTCTGTTTTGAACTAGAATGTTATGCAAATTATCTGGTATGAGGAAAAGAGAATTTTGAGGTATTTGTGTGTGAGATGATGAGCGCATCTTTAGAAAAAAAGAAAAACGATGGATGTGTGATTCCAAGAATAAGCTTTTTGTACTATTAATTTCTACTAAATAAAAATAGTTTTATTACATTAAACAGAAACACACACATATATATACATTCATATATACATATAAATTAATCTCTCGATAATCCGACATATGATATTAGACCAGAGCACAGCTGGATTATAAAATATACCGTTTAGTAGGACTATAACTGAAAATGACGCATATAAACTGCTAAAACTATGTATATATTTTAGTGTAAATCTAGTACAAAACATACATTGGTATTAAAATTAAGAGTATGAGTATATTTTGTCGAGTTTCCTGAAAGGAATTGAACGAAATGTAAAAATACTGTTTCGAAACAAAGATGTCGATTACGTAAACTAAGATGTCGATTGTCGATGTGGGTGTGGGTGGAACTAGTCGAAGAAACAGGATGATAAACACTTGAGCCAAAATCAACATTTCGTCCGCTAGCATATTTAGCCGAATTTCTTGGTGTTTTTTGCAAAAATCGCTTATATTAAACGGTAAAACTGAGTAACCACCAACATTTAGACGAGAGAATGAGGAAGTGAATTGTGGGTAGGCTAGAAGCGGGCTAGTCTCAAATCCAAGTTCGCAGAGAATTCGATTTAATGTCCAGCGTCGCATCCAACTTATGGAAACAGTTTCAGGATACCGGATCCGTCGAGTGAAAGCTGAGGAAGATCATCCAAGAGCCATGACAGACAGAGAAGATCACCATTTGTCCATTACAGCGAGGTGTAATAGGAATGTAGCAACTTTCTTCTACAGCAGCGCCACTGGTTAAAAGGCCTTACTCAACCAGCCCGAGGGAATATCTTTTCGGCCTGATTGGTAGGCCCGTCGCATTCGGATCCCTTGGACCAGGGTTCGAATCTATGCTGCCGTTTCGCGACCGCCACAAGTGGTGACCCCGGACAAGAACACTAGATGGCAGCACGACTGTCTGTACCTACTGATTGCTTATGCCCGACGATCGCCGTTAGTGGTGACTCAGGGCTTGAGCCCTAGGTGGCAGCACGGCCTATTCCTACTGTTTGCATATGTTCCGATGCAAAAACACTTGTCTCTGTGTGTCTAAGACAAGCGCAACTAGTGATATTCCGGTTCTGGCGCACGTTTCGGCGCCTTCTGAACAAAATGGCGCACGTTTCGGCGCCTTCTGGCAAAAAGACCTTCTGAACTAAATGGCGCACGTTTATCTCCATTCCGTATCATCACGCTGCGATGATACTGGAGGGGGAGTGTGTAGCAACTTCCTTCTACAGCAGCGCCACTGGTTAAAAGGCCTTACTCAACCATCCCGAAGGGATATCTTTTCGGCTTGATTGGTAGGCCCGTCATCTTTGGATCCCTTGGTCCAGGGTTCGAATCTGCGCTACCGTTTCGCGACCGCCACAGGAATACTACAGCTTCTCGGGTCTTTCATGAGTTGTATGCAGCCCCAATAACAAGAGTATCAAGGGTGACTGGTTCCAGAAGACTTCACGAGGGAGGGCTGTTTGCAAGAAGACCTATTGTTTGCATCCCGCTCAGTTCTGCGAACAGGAGAGTCCGCTTAAAATGATGCAAAGATCATAGAAATTGGAGCATGGATCAATGGGCGACCGTTCTCATCACTGATGAGTCCCAGTTCAGCCTAAACTAGTGACTCTCGCCATACTTTCAAATGGAGAGAACCAGGGACCCGCTACCTACCTTCCAATGACCAAGAAATCGACCATTACGACAGCAGAGATTTGATAGTCTGGGCAGGCATCATGTTGGACGGCCGCACACACCTCCATGTCTTTGAAATTAGCACTGTGACTTCAGAGAGGTATAGGAAGGATGCCTTGAGCACTATGTTCGCGTTTTCAGGGGTTCAGTTGCTCCTAATTTCCTTTTAATGTATGACAACGTGAGGCCACATAGAGCTCATCCGGTCGACGAATTCCTGGAAGTGAAGATATTCGTCGGAGTGATTGGCCAGCCAGATCTGCAGACATCATTCCTATAGAGCATTCCTGAGACGCTCAGGGAAGGGAAATTCGCACCCCCACCGAGAGCTATTTAAGACTTGAACAAAGTGTTACTGAACGAGTGGGAGCAATTGCCAAAGGAACTCATAAACTCCCTTATTTCTAACATATAATCACGGTGTGAGGACTGTATATCTGTAAGCACGGTCATGCGTGTGTATTGTAACTGTTGAATAGTTATTTTCTTGTATTATATTAATTCTATGTACAAACCAAATTTCATTACAATCTGACCAGTTGTTCTAGAGATAATCGACCAAATTGGAAAATTCTCTTAATTTGGAACACCAGTATAGAAATAAAGTGTCAAACACACGAATTCAAACTATGAAGAAAAAAAAAAAAGAATTGTTTGTATTGATAGCCTGTATTATTAAATTCGAGTAGAAGATATGAAATAATTTTTTTTTCAAAGCGTCAGTTTGTGTAAAAATACCGGATTACTTGCAGGGTGGAAAAGGCGAAGGGCTGGATTACAGAGAGAATGCTGTAATAATTAAGTAGGATATTCATATAAATATAAAATATTAATGATATAAAGTATTTGAATTATATATATATATATATATATAATGTAATGATTTAACTTTAATTTAATAATTTCTCTTCATAATAATTTAATTCTCTTTTTTTTTCTCATTCCCTAATTTAAAAGTAAAGAGATCATTTTATTTTCTGATCTAATTCCAAGTTATCCTTTTATTTATTAGATCCCGCGCTCATAAAATCCGTTTAATCCGCTTTCCAACGGTCGTAAATCTGCCAAAATAATCCATATTAGACTCTTTGTCTGTAGTTGGAATTCTTTAGAATTTCTAATCCTGTACCACGTGTTCTATCACGTCTGTTGTAAAAAGTCCTTACTATATACCTTGTTGCACAGCGAAAAAGCGCCCTCTCATAATCTTATGCGCTCTTCTGCCGCTCGTATGCTCTTATACTCTCTTACATTCTAACTCTTATGCTCTTCTGTATTACACATTTGCAATCTTCATATGATCTCTCACTTCGGTCTTGGTGGCCGAAGCCGGACTAAGTTCATCAGAACGTAACGCTCTCTCTGCTAGAATCAATAAATAATCTTTTTATGAAAAAAGGACTGCTCATTTTGGCCATGCATTCGTACTAATTTATTAATGTCAAAACAAACTTTTAATATCTTTCAATATATATATATGTTGTTTGAGTGTGGAATTCGTACAAATCTAAAATTTTAGTCAGGTCTTAGCGAAATGCACATTTGACTTTCTGTTTTTCTATGAGATGTGTAAAAGAAGAATTTATGTTAGATATTTATTCATATCTGTCAATTTATATGCAGTAGCATAAACATCCCATAAGAACATACAAAACACGGGTGATTAAAAGTATTTCATATCTCAAAACAAGGTAGTTAATTTGAATATATTTTAATACGTATTTTATATATAATAAAGAAGAGCTCACTTTTTTTGCTTTAATAAGTATATAAGACATTTCTACTGTTATCGAATAGAGATTTTAGAGGGCATTTTTCCAGGGAATTTTAGAGGAGCAGCTTAGAAAAATCCTTCAGGTATTAAAAAAAAAAAGGCTATTCCGGCGTCGGAAACACGTGAACAATCATCCAAAGCAGTAACGAACGGAAGTTTCTACGCCTCAGGAAAGAGAAACTATATAAAAAAAGAAAGAAAAAAAAGACTTTCATTTATCTCAGGGGCGTATGCGAATTTTTATACCTAGGGCTAAAGATTGTAAGCCCTCAAGCTTTGCGTTGAAAGGAGGTAAAAATACAAACGGTTTTCAATCTAAACGAAAGTTACAGTGCTGTTCCGATTTGATAAAATTTTACACAGTTCACCTTGAACCAAAATAAACGGAAAATCAATGTCTACCTGACATTGCGAAAAATATCTGCATTTCAATAAATGAAACATCTTCACTTTGCATAAAACCTGGTCGAAGTCGGATATTTCAGCTAATTAAATGTAGAGAAAAACTAAATCAAGTGAAAATAAAAATAAAAAAATGTTCCATGCAAAGTTATGCAAAGAATAGATTTAGCCACCAAAGTGTGCTTTATTATTATTATTATTAATATTAAGTTACTCAATTAAATATAAGAATAAAAGTAATGAATGAAATATAGAGAAATGGGCAATAGTAAATTTTTCCGATATTAAAATATTAAAATTAAAGTAAACGATAAATTATTCAATTGAATATATTTAAGCTAAATGTAATTAAAATTGAAGCAAACGATAAAAAGTTGAAAAGTGATCTGGTACGCCAAAACATTCCACATAAAACAATAGACCCTTAGGTGACTAAAACACTTATAGAAAATGTCTTTAAGTATTCAAATTAAGATAAGATTTCTTAGTTAAAGCAGGGCCTACATTTATAACTTAAAAATTCATAAAATTTTCTTTTTAATGGAAAAGCCAATAAACATGTTTATATTAATTTTTTCCTTAACTACTTGTACGGTTTATACAAGGCTACATCGTTAGCATGATTATAAACTTTTATTAACAACTATCATGTGAATTTTAAAAACTAAATTGAATTTTATTTTTAACTAAGCTTAGAAAAAAATATTAGGTATGGTAACATGAAACGAAATGTGTATGACTTAGATAATAATTTGTTAATGTTAATAAATTTAAATTAATGCTTAGGGTTTATATAGTAATATTTTTTAGCATGGAGTTTCATTTGCTGTAGAAAAATAGAAAAATACGCGATATTATGCATAAAGGGATGGGGAACAAAGGAGAACAGTCAATTCCTTTGAAAACTAGATCTTGGTTTCCACGTAAACACTCCTTCTTATTATTCTCCTCAAGTGATAAGAACTATCTCTGGAACCGTTGCGTTCATAGTCTGAAGCCATGTTTGGCGAATATCCGAAGTCTCACCAAAACGACGCGTTTAAAAATGATCGCCAATTTGAAACTTCGTCCCTGAACCCTGTTTTTAAAATGCGAACTCATTGAAAACTGAAGGAAATAAACAAGTATAAAAACGCTTAAGATAGAGGTAAACAACACGTACAAGTTCATCGCGATTTTGATAATGTTACTCTTTTTAGAATTTTCACTCTTCCATTTTTAAAACAAGATTTCATCCGAGTTTAGGAAAAACGGTCACTTTCAGAAGCGGTGATTTTAAAACGTGTAACATAAATGCAAATCATAAACTGCACACTTTATAAACAGTTTTTTTGAAAGAACGACAACAGGAAGGCTCAAAATATTAAAATCATATATATGTACATATTTTCATAGAAATAAATTTGCTTAAATATACTTACAGTTTTACGAATGGCTTTTATGTAATATAAATATCAATTAAAGAGAGAGTGAGAAATCGTGAGAATTTAGTTCAAAAGATTAATAATTTGTAATAAATGTACGTGCTTCTAAAATTTGCAGGTGTTAAAAACTTCAAACAGTGCAGCTCGATCAAAATTTGCAAAACCCTTTTGTCACCAAATTACGTAACTTTTAAGTTTAGGATTTTCCTCAACTAAGTCAATTAAAGAAAGAGTATATGATTTAAAATGGTTAAAAAGAGAAAAGTTAAAAGCACAGCACATTCAATCAAAATGCGTCTACAGTCAAAGGACTAATTCAGTAGTTACACATAGGAGAAATTTCTCCTAGAAAGAGATGTCTATAAGCCAGTTTTGAGTGTCCAATTCTAAAAAATGGTAAATTAACTCTCTGTTTTCGCAATGACAATGAATTCCTATTAGAAAGATAGAGGAATAGGGTTAGAGTTCTACAGTAGGTGATTTAATTATTTTTAGTGTAAAGGTTGTAGTTATGGGCTGATGTTTTTATGGATACTAAGTTTTGTTTTTACGTATTATCTGAAAATTTATACTGTATTCATTATTTCAGATAATTGGTTAAATATTAAAGGTTAACAGAAGAAGAAATACATATGTCCTCTTCGTTCGAGCACTCGTTTACTGCATTCTTAATATAGTGCTTTGGTAATATGAATTTTTTTTTATTCGGAAAAATGAATTGGCATAATGCTGTTAAGATAATTTGAATTTAAAAGCTTAACATATTTTAAGGGCCAATTCGTCAAATATTGTTATAACAAATCTCTGTCTTTAAATATTAGGTCTACCGGAAATTTCTGTCTATTTATTAAGTAGAAGAAAATAATACATTTTTCATACATTTAATAATATTTATTTGAACAATATATTTTCCTTCATTACTTATGAATTCTTGCCAGTTTGTTGCTAATTTGTAAATATCATTTTTGAACAAGGTGTCGCGAGCGCTCAATTATTCTTGAATAATTGAACTGCGATTGGCAACTCCAGTCGAATTAGGAGAAGGTAAACGGAACTTGAGAACATGGCAATGCTGCGAATTCGAACAGCTATCTAAAACGATAATTCACCCCATCTTCTGTTTTGAATTGTTTGTCTACACATGTGTGCAAATCCAAATAGTAAATAAACTGTTGTGAAAACTTGAAGCTCTCCCAATCCTTCTAATGAAAATCTGGTAAAAATCGGGAATAGGGTGTAACCAAGGAGATTGGCGACGAAACTTGGCGACTTCCTAGATAGGTCACCAAACGTGCGTGATTTAAACATTGAGTATTCTTAGGGTACCATAACAAATCGCCATTTTAAAATTATTATCGCCCCCAAAAGTCGCCAGTCGCCTAGGGGGTACCCTATTCCCGATTTTAACCAAAAATCTTTTAGACACAAAACAAGGCATTGTCTTTAAAGGCGAAGAACTCAAATAGGGCTAGGTTGACGTATGCTTCAGTTTTGAATTTTTTTCCTTTCAAATATTTTTACAGGCGGATAAACAACTGATAATTAAAGGATTCTATTTCTGAGGTGGTGGATGCGACAGAAACACTCAGCCTAGCTCTGTGAATTTTTGACGAATCTCCATGTGATTTGACATTCTAATAATTATCATGATGCGGTATTATGTGCTTCATATTGAACTTCGCCGGTCTCTTTCCTTTCAGTGCTTTATTTAAATCATCCATTTGCTGACAGTTTCTCTCTGAATTGAGCTTTTCGTTAAGTTTCAAAAGCTTGAAATGTATTGGCCTAATGACGTCCAACCCTATACACACTGTTCTCTTAATCAGACTTGATCTCGATTTAAAGGTAGAGGGGACAGATAGTGTAGGCTGCACGTAGGTTTTTTTTCTTACGGCGCATTTGAAAATAATAAATTTCTCATCACCAGTTATCATTCGGTTCACAAAACCGGTTTAATTCCGTTCCGAACAAACAGAGATGTGCACGTGACGATTCGATTAAGCAAATGTTTCTCATTTAACTCACGAGGCGCCCGTCTGGAATGTTTATAGACCAATCCTAGTAACGACAGAAATTATATTTTACAATAAATATTTAATTTTTGAAAAATGTTTTATTTTATTTCACTTCCCAAACGGACAAAAATTTCCAGTGGACTTAACATCTTAATCAAGTTTATTTTTGCCCAAACATATCTTGTGTCGAAAATTCCGCACGAATTCTTGAATCATGAATTATTCTACTATGATATAAAAAAGTAGTCCTGGTATCTTTTTCAGCAATAATAGTACATAGAATCACATTCATATCGCTAGATATAATACATTAAAATTAAAAAAAAAAAAAGTGCTCTTACCAGTTCTTTCGCAACTTTGGAAATGTAGTCAAATGTACTTTTATAAATTTCCCCAGAGCGATTTTTCGATATCAGACTGGAAAAGAAATTTTTCGTATGATCCGTTTCCCCATTTTCGTATCCGTTATGTTGATCCATTTTTTTTTAATGTAGACAATGCCTTAAGAAAAAAGTTAAGAAGCTAAAATAATTTGCATGAAAGACAGTAGAATGTATGAAGATAAACTTAAATGTTTACGGATAGAGTAAATAAAAATGATCACTTTTGAATAATTTATTCTGCTTACCCCACAGTAAAAATAAATATAACTGTTAATGAAATATTCTGGAACATTGTAAATTCCTAGAAGTAAAGTGTTTTTGTTAATTACATATTTATTTGAATAATTTTGAAATTTCACGAATACACATTGTTTTGAAATTTTTGCGTCATCTCCAGTAGTAATATATATTTAATTTTTTAAAAAAAATAAAAATTTCGTTTTTTAGATAAACTATGAAGAAGAACGAAACTTGAGTAATGTTGTGCATAAATGATTGATGAAATATACTGTTGTGCGTACGTTGTAAAATCATAGATGTTTCATAACATTTTGTTACGCGAAAGTTCCGGAATTATTTTGATGTGCTTAAATGCATTAGATTGTTTCAGTTTTACTTATTTGATTTTAATTAGATGTTTCAAAAGATTATTTGTGTTATTTTTTATTTTCAGACCTATACTATATTTTTATAACAATAGCTTTTAAATCGTTTTTATAAGATTTATTGCATTATTGAAAAAAGAAAGAGGACGTAAGAAGAACAATAACTAAATAATAAATTAAAATTTTCTCTTAAAGAAACACAATGAAAAAAAGAAAAAATCCCGGTTAAGAATATCTTTAAGGCTCCCGTCTAACCGCCTTTTTGATTTCGGGGCAATAATGCTAATCCTATGGAAATTCGACTTTAATTATCACATCTTTACTATTTGACCTATTTGAATACAATAACTAAAGTGCATCGGAAAGAGAAAGAAATAATGCATACTTCTGTGGAATTACTTTTCCCCTTCCATTTTTAAAATTATTTTTACCCTTATTTTAATGATTCGTTATGAATTTTCCGGTTTTCAAAAAATATTTTTAAATATTTTTAAAAATCGGAGAGAATAAGTTATTCCACAGAAGCATTCGTTATTTTTTTTCTCTTTCCGATACACTTTATTGCATTCAAATAGGTAGAATAGTAAAGATCTGAGAATTAAATTCGAAATTCCATAGGATTAACATTGCGTCCGCGAAATCAAAATGGCGGGTAGGCGGGAGCTTTAAGTGTAGATGATAGTGGAAACTTTCTTTGTATTAATATAATTTTCAAATTGGGAAAATCACTTATGAACATTCACAGAAATAATCATTCGAATATATTATATTTAAATGAAGTTGAATAAAAAAAGAGATATAAATATATATATAAATCCCGTCCGGTCAACAATATGAAGAATTAATTAGATGTATAAGCACATACCACACTTCACTTAACTCAGATTAGTTAGTGGCAAATGATCCAAGACAATATAATATTTAAAATATCAATATTTATGTGTCATTCCTTTTAGTACTGTGTATAAGATACCACTCGTTCAAATAGATCAAATATGGAAAATGAAGTTAGTACAAATATTTATAAGTACGAACAGCTAATGTATAGCTGAAATGGCATCACGTAGTTATCATGGTTTATAATGATGAACAATCGTCGAGTATCTTCGTAGAAAAACTATAATCAAGATTCGATCATCCTGAAAAACAGCAAATCTACTGGTGCAAGATGTCTGTTACTCATGTGTTCTCCACACCTTATTATAAAAGTAAAAGACTAATTCAATTAATTTGTACATACACTCCTCAAAAGTGAAATTGCAACACCATGAAATAATGCATGTAGCGTCCTGCAAATTTCAGGAGCGATAGTGGTGAGAGGGATATGCAAATGATTAAATTTGTGCACGCATCTGCTCACGTGGTACTCATATTCGGGTTATAAAGGCCAGAAATTTTCTCTTCTCATAAACAGCACCTGAGGTTTTTCGTAGCATTTGCGACTTTCAAAAAGGAGTAGAAAATGCATCTGAGACTTCGGCAACTTCAATACCATCAGTTAACAACAGCGGGAACGTGACCGTATTAACGAACTCCATGAGCTGGGTATGTCACTGCGCGCAACAGCAACTCCTGTTGGGCACAACGTAAGTACCATCCACCGTTTTGTCACACGATGGATTCAGGAAGGTCTACGTTCACGCCGAAGAGGAAATGATGCTCACAAGGGCACGTCAGAGCCTACAGACCGGCGTATTCACCAGTTGACTATTCGAGACCCTTTATTCACGGCGCGTGACCTATGAAGCCAGTTGTCCCCAGCAGCAGATGGATCTGTGCTCACCCAAACCATAGGCAACATATTGCATAAATTACAGTTACGTGCACGGGTACCAGCAACAGGGTAACCGTTGACCGTTCAACACAGGGCTAGACCCCTGGCGGAGTGTCATCGTCATCATACCTGGACCATGGGATGGCATCGGGTATTTCTCTTGGAGGAATCTCGATTCTGTTTGTGGAAGAATAACGGCCAGAGACGCGTATGGTGGCTACCCGGAGAACACTACGAACCAACTCATTTCGCCTAGTGTCAAAGCCGTTCTACACCGGGCATAATGGTTTGGGGTGTCATAATGTTTCATCACAGGATACCTCAGGTACACATAGATGGCCGTTTGATAGCGGACCACTGCGTCACACAAGTTGTGGAGCCTGTTGTTCTGCCCTTGTTGCATGACGCACCCAACACGGACAACCAGCAAGACAATGCCAGGCCACCTGTCACACGGCGGAACTCTTAACAGCCGGACTAGATTCGACATCCTTCCCTGGCCGGCAAACTCTCCAGATCTGAATCCTATTGAAGCCTGTGGGATTTCATTGGGCGTGACATGAACCGCGGACAACTGTTGCAAACCGTGGAGGATTTGCGCACAGCATTGGATATGGCTTGGTAACGGTTACCTTAGGCAACCATTAATGGATTACAACTATTATCAATTATTAATGGATTATCAATTATATCAGGCACCAGTCAATTATATCAGGCAATTATTAATGGATTATAGAATGCCTCACCAAGTTAAGGCCTGTATAGCTACCCGATGTGGGCACATTAGATACTGAATAAATTGGTTTATAATGCTTTTATTTGTCCTTTTTTTAAACGTTTGCATATCCCCTTCACCACTATCGCACCTGAAATTTACATGACACCATGTGCATTATTTCTTGATGTTGCAATTTCACTTTTGAGGAGTGTAGAAAAAATTTACTCTTACTAATAAAATAATCTTGTTTTTATCAGTAACATTAAAAGACCCTTCCATTTCTCCAATAGACATTAATAACTATATACTGGGTGTTTTCAATTTATGCTCACTTACGCTCCATTACAAGACCAGTGAAATTTTGTGTTAAAACCATTCAATGAATTTATAAAATTTAAAAAGGACTCAATATGCTATAAAATACTCCGACTAAATTTAATCATACAGCAACAGCAGAATGAAAACATTTAAGCAATTCTTACCAATCCAGAATGTTGTGAGACAAATATTAGGCTTGGAAACCATTATCGACCTGAACATAATAAAGTTCAAAGACGTAGACTCAGGTGTTATCTAATAAAATTATGGCAAGACTCACGTCTGTATCTTGTAAATTGTACAACATAGGATTAACATGTGTAAGTTGTGTTTTGAAGAATGTCGTTCAAAATAATATATAATGAATCGAAATGTATTCCTTTCTTAAATTGTATTTGTTCTACTTTATTTATCATTTTTAATGTATATAATATTCAAAACCAAACATTAAATGTATCAAAACTTTGTAGTTATGGCGAATTTAAAACATTTTTAGGATTTTCAAAAAATATTTGTATATTTTACATCTTTCCTTTTTTATTTATTAGAAAGAAAGAAAAAATTCTGATAATTTTGAAATGTAGTTTTCTATCATAATTTAAAGTAATTTGTAACAGAAACTAAATGTTTCATCATTTTTACTATGTCTCTAATTGAATAACGTCATTATCACATACACTGCATTTGCAAAACTATACATTCTTCCTGAATTTAATAACTTATCATTTTGAGTAGCTTTCTGTTACTAGTATACTCGTAAACATTTTCATATAATCTGTGAAAAAAATATTACTATTAGTAGAAGATGACCAGCTATATTCTGTTTCATATAAAATATAATTAATTCAATTTTTAATTGAATAAATTTCAAGATTTCTATTTTTACTGAGTGAAAATACTGCGTCGAAATTCAAATTTATTTTCATGTTAAAATTAGAAATTCATAGGTTAATTCATAATTTACAAATAATTTTTAATTTGTAATCTGCGTTTCAAATAAGTTAGTGAAAATTCTCTTTCTGTTTCATTATTCAAGTTATAATAGTTATTAGTGTTTTAAGTAGGAAAAATAAATCAAACATTGATGAGAAAGGTTTTATAAATTTAAGTGGAAATTTATAACATAAAAACCTTAATTTTTTTTATAATTAATTTTTATGTTTACCTGTAATGCTTGGAATAGGTTATTTTCTTTTTTCATAATGCAAAAACAAACAAATGTTACAAATACAGATAAAAACAAACATTTTCCATAGTAAAAATACTAAATGTTACAAATACAGATAAAAACAAACATTTTCCATA
>BMAW01063101.1:149645-186061 GCA_019974015.1 Nephila pilipes
TTTTTTTATAATTAATTTTTATGTTTACCTGTAATGCTTGGAATAGGTTATTTTCTTTTTTCATAATGCAAAAACAAACAAATGTTACAAATACAGATAAAAACAAACATTTTCCATAGTAAAAATACTAAATGTTACAAATACAGATAAAAACAAACATTTTCCATACTAAAAATACTTCCAACATAATTTTGTTTCAGTTTATATAGCTTTGAAACTTCTTTAGGATATATCTGTAAATACGAATGTATTCTGCATTAAATCTATGCACAAGTAGATAATCGTAATTATTTGAACTATACAGGAACTTATTCAAGCTATTAATTATCTTAGACTATTTCAAATCAATTTTATATGGTTTTACATAAACACATTATATTCAAAACAATGCTGCATTATTTAAATTTTAGAAATTTTTCAAACACCGAAATTGTTATTAACACATGAAAAAATTGCATTTTTACTATATAACTGCGCAGAAAATATTAAATTTTTAAGTTTGCTTGAATAAATAGTACAAAAAAAGTAGAACTTTTTTTTAATCTTAACTGTGAAAATTAAGCATTTACTAGCAAAATCCCTCTTTATATAAACAGGAGAGAAATATTTTTAATAATGTTCTAGTTATAATACTTGAAAAAGAAAAGCAAACCTTTTTTAATAGAATAAAAAGTTACTTGAATCAAATGAAGTATGCAGTATTTGAAAAGTGTAACTTACTTTGTCTGGCTCAATGAAAGTTAATTTACTGGGACTATTTAAAATTCTATAAAATAAATTCAAAAGCTATTCAAAACATCACCTGTTATATTTCAAACATCAGCTGTTTAAAGGAACAAATAGTTTTGAAAATAAATGAAATATACAAATTTTTCGACCGTTAGGTGCTTTTTTGCTGAAGCAAACGATATATAAATTATGAAACTTCGAAATTGTAATATTCATATTATAACTAACAAAGCTATATATTTTCCCTTATTTTTCATCAATAAATCGTTAAAAAAAGTTTTTACACGTTCACTTGAATTTTAAGGTATCCGCCTACCTCCGAAGAGGATTTTTTTTAAATAATTGAAGAAATAACTTTTGATATGCATTATACTATAAGACATAGTTAAAAACTTAAAATACAATGTAATATTTGCATAAATTAAAAATTCTTCAGCTCAAAAAATACATAAAAATAGCAGTAAAATGGCACTTGTGCTAAACATCAAAACTGGAATTTAAATAGAGATGTTTCAATTCTGTAAATTTTATTATGATGAATTGAATCTAATTTAGTATTTGTGTCTCGCTCACAATTATAACCCTGAAAATTAAACATTTATTGGAAGTCGTACTTTAACGTACAGAAAAACCGTCAAAATTTGTGATAATTTATGACTTTATCATCAATAAAATAAAAAGTAATCAAATTATAACAATAGAAGTTCAAGTCCTAAATTTACTTTGTGACGTTGGGCTATTCGCGTTTTCTCTTCACTAACCTTGGAGACTTTTAATTAGGATTGATTGCTTTTGCTAAATAACCTTTGCCCAACCAAAAATGAAACGTGATTATGTAAAGCAGGTAGAAATGAAGTGAAGCAGGAGAGTTAGGAAATAGATAAACTCAGACTGAGAGTCGCGATAGAGAAGTTGAAGGAGGAGTTGTGTGGTTTGAGAAGTTGAGTGATTCCAGTGTTCAGCAATTGTTCAGAGTTGAAGTCTGAGCCGAGAATTGTTACAAGTAATCGGCTGGTTAATGTATGCTAGAAGTCAAGATAGCCTTAGTGGTAAGAGTCCGTTAGATTATTACTGGTAGATTGAATTAATATAGTTAAGGCCTTGTCCGGGAGAGCATTTATAATTCTTGTTATATTAGCAACCAAGTAATAAATATTGTGATTATTATTGTTTCAACGTGTGTTTGATTAACTTATTAGCTTTTAGTGTTAAAACACTGAGTTTAGTTATGGCACAAGAGGCAATCAGGAATGGGCTGCCGTCACACTGGCGCCCAACCATTCCCACCCCTGGAGAAAGAGTCCTACCGGGAGTATTAATTTTTCCAATTAAGTATTTCAATGGAACTGGGAATGTAGTTGAATTTCTATAGAGCGTAAACGACAATTTAACATTTTTTGAAATTCTGGATGAACTGCATTGCTCGTATTTACGCAATAATTTAAGAGGCAGAGCACGCGATTGGTATGATGTAATCGGTGCTGGCTTTAAACAGGGAGAAGCTACTGACTTTGAGAACATACAGGCAGCTCTAAAAGATGCATTTCCGGTAGTGCGTGACCGTACGCGATAAGAAGCAGAATTCTAATCTGCTAAACAACGACAAAATCAATCTCCAAAATATTTTGTGTATTACATGTTAAAAATTGCGCTTTGGCTAAATTTATTGATTCCTGAGCCGGAGTTAATACAGCATATAATGTTAAGAATGTCTACGCCTTTTCTGGACTAGTTTGAAGTCCGTAAGCCAACCTCTGAGATTGAACTGTTGCAATTTCTATCTCAATATGAAATGCGTCATTTAAATGAGAATGAGAACAATCCTCGATTATTTCAAAATCTGAGAAATTTGAATAGATATCACCATAAGCGAGGTACTGCTCTTGATCCACATAGAGTAGTGCAAACAAGAGATGCGCAATTTCAGAGGATCCATAATCATAATGTTAATCGTAACCAAAATTTTGATCACTCTCCAATTGCTTTAAATTCCATGTATATAAAACCGGCAGAGACTTGCAATCAACTTAAGAGGGAATTTGAACATGTCATTAAAACCTTTCAGAGTCAGCTACGAACTGTGAGTCTGGGAAAATACATAATCGGATCCGATGCTTATTAAAGGACCAATATCAATAACACATCAATCAATAACTCCCGAGACTAACCCAGAGATGGCGCTCGTAGTAAACCAGTAACCAGGTCTTTCTAGAGTACTAACCTTTGCTTGAAACGTGTCAAAATTTTAAGTCGATCGGACCAGAAACAGCCGAGTTATCGAGGTTGGAGTAAAGTCGTTTTGTAGTTTGTTTAAAAAATGGAAAACCGAGTTTCGTGTTCTGATAAAACATTATTTTAATGGCTAAAACACCGTGCAAGCAACAGAACAATGATTGAAAAAATGTTACCGGACTCTTGTCCATCAAGGCTAACGATGTTGTCGGTGGTTTGCCGAGTTTAAACGGTCGTACCGAACACAAATGACGCGAGTACGCTCAGGTAGACCTGTGAAGTTACTAACGGAAAATGTGATGTAGAGTGACAAAAAATATAATGAAAGATCGTAAGTGAAGCTCCAGTGAGGATTGCTGGAATGACACAGATATCATATGGTAAGTGTTACTTAAAAAAGGTTTTTGAAGTGAAGTGAAAAGTTTTTTCCAAGTGGTGCCGATTGCTTTCGATGGAACAAAAAACAGCAACGAGTCGATGATTCAGAAAGCTGTTATCGCTATTTACTCGCAACAAAAAAAGATTTTTGCGGAAAAAAAAAAAAAAAAAAAAAAAAAAATTGGGAGGGAAAAAAAAAAAGCGTTAAGAACGTTGTATCACCTAAAAGGTGATTAACAAAAGGTGTTATGTTGATGAATAAAAAAAAAATTTTTAAGCAAAAAAAATGTTGTTTCAAGTGTTCATCTAGGAGATTGATTGATGTGTTAATGATCCTCCTGAAATTAGTAGGAGCACTTCAGACTTAAAAGTGTCATTTTAAAAGTCTTTGAAACGACATTGCAGGAAGCGTAAGTCTTCCAGACTACTCCAACTAGTTTATCTTTGATAAGTCTGAAATTGAAGTATGGCATATTATCTCATTTGCCAGAGCGGATGTCAAATTGACTCGTTCTCATCGAACAGTGCTCCTTATGTATAGGCACTTTTTATATATATAAGGATTTTCTACTCTAGAAAATCCTTCCATTCCTGTTCCCATTTTAATTATATCTCCAGTGTTTCATCATCGTTATATTTTAAAACTAATCTGTTCTACAGTAATCTAACTTGTTGGCAAATCTTCACTCCTATTTCTTTTTAAACAAAATTGGATTTCTAAGCCTGTTATTTAGATTCAATCCCTTAATATTTTCATCCTTGATCACCAATGTATTTTCAATTTATACGATCCTTTTTATATACATGTTTCTAATCATTAAATTTTTTTATCTAAACGTTCAGTAATTTTGTATCTAAATTTGGAAAAAAGATATAATGCGTGATCTTATTAATAAATGTTTAGCTTTATTTGGCTCTTATGTCACAAACACACAATCAACCAATCAATCATCACCTCTTTTAAATAGCTCTCGTATTGTTCCTTTGGTGCGGTACGTCAATAACAAACAACAAATATGGCATTCTTTTTTTTTCCTATCATATTAGTAGAGCAATTATTTTCACTTAAACCAATAACTGCAATTTGATTTATCACCCGTTTTAACACTTCTTTTCTATTCTATATTGAATTTTTTTCAGATGAATATTATTATGTTAAAGAAATTTATTACGATCTCTATTCACCATCATTATAGTTATCTTTTCTTTCCATTCATATAATTGTATAAAAAGCGTAGATAATTCTTAGTCTGCAAAAAAAAATCATTAATGAGCGCTGTAATTTCACGCTATCTTAATACATCTTCGTACTTTTCACTTTCGTATTGATTCATAGGGAGTTAAGTTTGCGCTTTAGTATTCCCATCCCAACGGGCAATGTTCAGAATCCTCCGCCATTGTGCTAGTAGAACGTCTTGAGAACAAACAAAGTCAATTTGCCACTTTACTTTAAGCACAATATAAAATTTGTTACCCTCCTTTAATTTTCTGTTTTTTAGAATGATTGAATTTCAGTGGTAACTTGTCAACGTTAAAAAGTTCTTATCTCCTTTATAAGAATTTAAAGGGGACTAGTACTTGCAACCTTACTACTAAAGTTCGATATTTCAAATTTGATTTTTTAAAAATAGTACTGAATGTTAGGAGCATTTTAAAACAAACCGCGTTAAACTGAACAATATTACGTTCTGTGCAACAAAAAAATGTAAATATCTAAGTAACTGTTCTATGTAATGTAAATAAAACCTCTTTTCAGTTTGCTATTTTCACACTTTCCCAGAGGATTAAAAAAATCTTTTGCATGCAGAGCTTTCAAATTCTTGACATGAGTGTTAGTACTTGTAGATCTTTATTCTGAACCTCACTTTGTTAATAGGATGATTAGATTTTTATTTTATAACATGATACATGAAAAAGTTACTTAAATACAAACTTCATGTTTTTTTTAATTTTTTTTAATGTAAGGTAACTTGTAAATTTGAGGTTTACAGAATAATGTTATTTAGCTTTAATTTGGTATATAAGAATTATGGTTCTACTGACTCAAAAGTTATCTTGTGGGTAAGCTAATTTATTTTTTAGCTTGGTACGTTATTTCATGTTGTATAAAAAAAAAATATATTAATTTAACAGCAAAATCCTGATCTAATATTTTAAACTATGCACTTTATTACACAACTGGCAAAGTTTCATACTGAAATGAGCAAAAATTGTTGTTTTATGAAGAATTGAAAAAAGTTTTCAAATGTTCTACTGATTTCGTAAGGTACTAAGTAAAAAACAATTTTGTGTGAAAGTGAATTACACTCCTTATTCTATTTCCTACTGTCAGAATGTACCAGCGAATTCATCCTGAAATACTTGAAAATTAAACTAAAATATATGTTTCTTCGAGCAATCTGGTTAATTTCTTCAAACTTTCACTGAAATGTCCCTGAGTCACAATAAAATGAAGACCATAGAATCCTTTTACAAGTTTTGTGTTTGTTATGTTCAATACTGCGTTCAAAAGAAAATGTTTTAAACGTTAAAGTTTTATTTACATAATTTATGAGCGCTGTTATTTAGAAATATAATTATCTATATCAGATCTTGAAATATCCGGCGGTAATAAACCCATTTTTTTAAAATAATTTGCGCTTTTTTCATTTTTTTAAAAAATTAATTATTTAGAATGACGCTAAAGTTTTTGTTCAATAGTATTTAAAAAACCTCATGGTTGCAATGATTGTTTCGGACTGTATACACATTAAAATAACCACTTTTATATAAAAGAGAGTAGAAAATATAATGTAGGTCAAGTGCCGAATTATCAACTTTGTAATAAAATTGTAATTCCCAAATAAAAAAAGAAATCAAATGTTCACCTTGTGTTAAGCAATGTCTACTTCAATTTTGTGTTTATAACAAATGAAATTGAATGGAAATCAAAAGTAACGAAATTTATCGAAAAATATAACAGTATGATCGTTTGCCTTTTCTCTAAAAAAAAAAAAAGTAATACCTAGAATGATTCAAAATATAAATATTCTTATAAACGCTGCCCTACTGTGGCTTGCGCATAGATAAGTGCTGGGGATAAAAAAAAAAGAGGAAGAAATGTTATGATTTATGATACACATTAACATCTGAACAATACATCTGTTATAGTAGGCGTTTTCCCAGTAGGTTAAATTCATTTTCTTTGACAACGATAGAGTGACAGGCAATATTTCTTTTCACAAAGCGAGCTAACTTTCCCATTTGTTTTGATTTGCTGAAAAGTATGCATTTTGAATATTTTATTCTTTATCTGGAAAACACACCTGTTAAAAATGGCCAAACAGTATTTCAAAACAAACGTATCATGTAAGAAAATAAAATATAAAAAGAGTATTGAAAATTTGCAAGGGACAAGGTTGCAGAAAAATTTTAATCAGAAAAAAAGAATCTAATTTGTATGATCTCTATGTGTTTTTTAAATAAATAAATTTTCCATATCAAACAAATGCAGTTTTTCTACTATTTTTAAAGAAAGTTATAATCTTAATCTACTATTCAACATAATTACCTCCACTATTAAGGCACGTATTACATCAAAATAACTTTTTGATTTCATTCTCACAGAAGTCTGCCATCTGCATCACGGCCATTTCGACTTCTTCTCTGTTATGGCGCTGACTGCTTTTCAGTCGCTTTCATGTGAAGTAGTTGTCACTGGCTGGGACAGGGGTTATATTGAGGGTGATCGCTACCAGAAATGAGGGATGAGATCTGTTCGACAAACCACGTGGGATGGGCATTGTCACTGGCAAAATAATCCTTTACTGAGCATACTCCCTCTTTTGTTTTGAATTTCACCACGTAGCTTAGTTAAGGTGTTACATTATGTTTCTGAATTATACTTCATCACTCGAGGCAACATTCCACAAGCAACATCCCTTGTTTATTCTATGTTGGTTCCTCTTAGGTTAATCTTCAAGCTCACCTGACCTCACATGAGGCTAATACAAGCAACTCAAGAACTCAGGATGGTAAAATTATTTTTCTCTCTCAATTTTTTCACTGAGTTACAACTATTATCCATTTAAGTTCTCAAATACGGCTCCTGTCTGTTTGTACCATAACAGTTGACAGTACCAGTCTCTGAAAAATAAAAGTCTTTTGATTTTATGAAAGAAGAGAATAATATAGACATAACATTTGTTTCATTATAGTAATACTTCAAATCAGGTAAAAAATTTTCCTCCTGTTATACTTTAGACATACGTGCGTCATAATCCCACTAAATTTTGTTTTATTCTATGAAATTACACTAAATTTGTTTACTTCATGTAAATTATTGCATCTTGTGGAAATTAGATCCTGAAAATGAATTCGATTTATTAGAATTTAAATAATCCATAGTGAGTTCCTTCATTTTATAAAGATGATTCGATTCAGAGCAAAACTGAAAGGTAGTCTAAGTACATTACGGATCTACCAGCAAAGAAATACTTAAAAGCCAACTTCAAGCGCTGAATCGAGAAGAGATGGTGGTGCTAATATCAGCTGAATCTAAAGGGAAATATGCTGCTAAGAGTCACTCTTATCCGGCTGTGCCAGGAAAACTATTATGTTCGCTGTACAGAAAGCACTCTGCTCTGAGTGCTTCCAGGCTTTTCACTCACAAGATAATTTTCTAATATATCTGTAATTTCATTATTTTAAATAATAATTGCTAAAAATATCGTTTTAGAACATTAAAACAAATGAAAATTAGATTAAATTCTATCACCCGTCTGTTTCCATTTTTTGAATTAGCATGTTTTCCTTTAAGTTAAGAAGCTGAAGGTAACTCAAATTTTCTTTAATGGGATCACTGAACAAATAATTTTTTTCACACAATTTAAAACAAGAATTTAAATTTATTAATCTAAGAATGATTTTTTTTTCTTTGTTTACAATTTGTGAGTGAGTAGGTTAATAGACCATTCACATTTTCCTTTTCGTCCTTCATGCTCTGTCACCCGAGATTATGCAATCTCACAGAGCTGTTCATTTTGTCTAAGCGATATGATGAGAATTTTATTATTCCACCGTGAGTGCATTACAATTTTTTATAATATCCAGATCATTCTTCGCACTCCTGATTTACTGATACGCCAAAAAAGAAAATTCATGTAACCTGATGTTTCAAACATGGAATTCGAACATTTTATTGATGTCTACTAAGGCAATGTGAAAAATGAAAACGGTTGATATTGTAGTTAATTCTAGCAGAAATAGTTCTCTACCACCTCTTATTATGATATCATTATATGCATTAAATCAGCTATCCATAATCATTGACAAGACCAATGGAGCCTTTGAAGTAAATAATAACCGTTAAAACCAATCATCTCTCACAGCCACAATTTCCATGTAGAAGACAGGACGGAATTACTTTACATAGACATCTTCTTTTCTGAGGTAGGATCCCATATATAGCCACAGTTTGTCTTCTCTTACTTGCCATTCATTTTAATTGAATGCCTGTTTTTAACCTATTAGTTTTCAACATTTTGAATCTTTAATTGAATTATTGAGGAAATTCTTGAATATATTTCAATTCTAAAATGATACAATTTTTACTCAATTCAATAATTTTACTTCTACGTTTTATCTAGCATGGATGGAATTTTTAAATTGTGCTAAGGATAAATTTCAATGCTAACTTTAGGTTAGTACATTATGTCCTTCAGAGTTCAGTACCATAAATCCATCCATCCTTCAAACTTGCCTATCCAAATAAGTGCACATGATTTTATGTTCTGATACAAAGAAGCAGTTTACTTTTTTTGGGGATGATCACCGCCTTCATTCTATGGAGTTATTTTGTTTCCGGTGTCACATGAGTCATATGTCCACACACTTCAATGATATGATGTTGAATTTTGGCAGTTTACGCCTTTTACAAAAGTAACCACAGTGCGTATCGATGGAGTTTTCACTGTGTGGGTCATTTACGCAAAACAAACGAACTTTCGTGACTAATCAAAATGTAGAAAATGCGCGGTAAACTTGAAAGGAAAGGTGTCAGTAGCTGCACAGCTATATTTAAAAACTGTGCGTATTTAAAAAGTACCTTTTAATAATAATGAAGTTTTCGAAAATTATGATTAATTATGGTGGAGGTTGGCATCGCGGTATGTTGCAAAGAACCACGTTCATTTAGGAGGAAAAATAGTTCATTAAAAGATGAAACATTAAAGAAAAAGACGGACACTCATTTCTGCGTGCTTACACCTCGCCGAGAGATCTGCAATCCTATCTACACCTGCGTTGAAGGTAGCGTGGCTGTATAATTATTAGACACTGCATACAATGTTTAGCTATTTTGTAATGAACTAGATATGTTCAAGTTACTTTTCCCATTTCTGCACCATATAATAAAAAAGACTTAGGTTATATTAAAAGTAAAAATAAACATATACCTCGAATTAGAAATAAAAGTATATTTATTAAAAGCCTTTATATATACTATTATGAAAAGATTCATAATGAATTTAAAAAATGTTCATATACATCATTAATATTTACTTCAATAGATCCTTTGTGTTTAATTTGTTAAAAACAACAGTTTTATAACAATAAATAGTTTTTGGTTCTCGGAAGAATTTTTAAAGTAATTAGCATTTTTATTTTCTTTTTAAGCTATTATTTTGTCACATGAGAGAAATTAAAATTGAGAGAGAGAAAAATAAGGTTGATATCATAACAAGAACTGTTTCTTTTCTGATCATTCAAATTTTGCTAAGACTTGGATATATTTAATAATGAAAAAATAACAAAGGATTTCATATATGTAAGAGATATGAAAGAAGTATTTATAATGGCTCTGAATTAGAACTTAAAGCCTATATATACATTTTTAATCCATAAAAATATTTCCATTTAAAATGCAAGACAAAATTTAGATGTTTTTTTTTTAAAATGCAGAGTTTTTAAGACTTGTTTATTCACGACTCTCCTTTCAACTGAGCTGAATACTTTCACAAACTACATTGCTTTTAATGGTATATATGTCCTGTGGAGGAATGATTTCAAACTTTGCTTTTGAAATTAATTATAATAATGGCTTATAATAATCTCTCTATTTTACCGAAAAATTGAATAAAAAACTATTCTTTGATATACAAGCGAATAAAATGTTACCACTTCCAATACAGATAAAGCCTAACAAGCGAGCAAAAACGCACCATTAAGATGCATTTTTCAACATACAGCATGAAATTGTTGAAAAGGACTTCACACTGAATAGGTATCTCAGTATTGCATTCACTGTGACGTCAGAGGGGACGTCATTGTAACGCAAAACGCGTGGAAAACGTCGATCAGCGCTTCTATGCGTAACTTTAAAGAGAAGGAGGAAGGACGCGTTTCCAGACCCTAGCAAGCGAAATGAAATATAATACGTTCATATTGGCACAAGTGAATCATCAAAATGCATTTACACGTTATAGAATGATCGACAAACCAGGAAGTGATGCATGTAGTTGAGGAGTGTAGCACAAGAGTTTGAATGACAAAAGTGTTGTTTCAATGAACTTGGAAAGCCTCCAAATTACAAATGCGGAAGTAGAAAGATTGCGGTAGTCATTGAAATTGACGGCCAGTGATGACCAGTTTCTCGCTCTATTTGCAAGAAAAGACCAGAACCAGGCATAGGACTACATCTCTCAAAGCAACCGCATATGCCAATAGGCGGTAGGTATCGCAGTTTATTGTGCCCAGACATTTGCGTATAATTGGCCTATTTGCCCGTCAACCTGAACGCTATGAAGCACCATTAACAGCAATCTGTAGGCAACACCACATGTTAAAGTCAAGAACACAAAGAACGAACATCTCATGGAATGGAAAGTCCCATTCTACGATGAGAATTGTTTCCAATCTGAGCAACGATTTCGTAAGCACCAGTTGATATCGAGGTAGGACTGATTTCATCCATCAACATAAAGAAAAGAGACCGTTGGAGTGGTGGGGTTCTCAGTACAGGGAGGCATTATGTTAAATAGACGAATGGATACATATTTTCGACAACTGCTCACTGTCGAGAGAGATCATTACACGATGAATTGTCCTACCAAGAAAAGTGTCGTTTCTAAGGTGTGTCATTGCTTAGATCTTTATTATTGTGGACAAAAAAAAAATACTCAGTAGAGGACCTTGCTGCTGAGTAGTTTCTAGAAAGTGAGCATATATGAAGATTGGCCAGCATACTTCCCTCGAGCTGAATCCCATAGAACACATGCAATGCTTTGCGGACGCCTGATGCAAGATCGTATCTTCTAGAGAGAACACCACAGCTGTAGAAATGTAAAGGCTTCATGGAAGAGTGGCAACTCCTTCAATTCAAGAAATGCTGATAATTTGATATTGAATATGAACAGACAAAAATACAATCATTAGGCCTTTAGGAGGTCAAACTCCTTATTAAGGATTTTGGTTTATTGTTCTTCCTAAGCGGCAGACAAATGCTTATTTTCAATGCTATTCTGTCAATAAAGCTTCTTTTTCTGTTTTTGTTCCATGATGTATGCGTACACCTTTTTTGGCTATTTAGTTTTCATCGACCGTTAAGAGCTAAATTAGAAGCTTCTGTAGTGTGGAATTGCATGTCACCCAGTTAATATGTTTTCGAATTATGGAGAACAACTAGGAATGTTGCTTAAGTTTCCGTTTTGCCATGTGAATGAGTGAAACTCTTCTGTTCTTTAGATAAAATCTAATCGTGTAACGTGTTACCCGAATGAAGATAAACTGCTTAAAATAAGTACAAATCTTTATTGAGAAAAGTGGATCTGCACAGATTATTCTATTATCTAGTACCGATTATTCAAGACAATATTCAAATTGAAATCGAATAGAACAAACATATAGTCAATCAGGTATGCGAAATGATTAATCAACATATACAAAATATACTTCTACTAACATATATAAATATAATCAACATATATATAAACATACAGAGTATAGATTTATAAGTACATATAAAACAGTTTCCTAATCCCACAAACCAATTGATTACATTTTACGTTTCTCTTCATGCAATGGATGGTACTACTTTAACACTTTATTACCTAATTTTACTTCTCTCAGAGCTGTAGATGATGCAGTATTTTCACACTATTTAAGACAAAATCACAATATTTTATTGCATATGTGATATGATAAATGCTTAAATTTCATTTATAACCAGTTCCGCTCCTTCAAATTTTATAAAACAATACAAAAATTTTTTAAATAAAACATATTAAACGAAATAAAATGGCCTTACAACGTTGAATTATTTCTCTATTTTTTGGCTCATGCGGTCTTACTTTTTGAATAAAAATATTTTACTTATTGTTCATTTGAGCTCTGATATTTTATGAAAAAACAACTGCATTTCACTAATATATAAACTGCATTATATATAAAATGAATACCTGGGCATGAGAAATGAGTGCGTTTAATTTTGTGGTTTCACTTTTTGAGGTTTTCAAAATTATAGTATATATCACAATATAGCTTGTTAAAAAGAAAGTTTCATATCATTGTAGTTTTTTTGAGGACATTTTTAATTTTTTTAATTAAAAACAAAGATGTCATTATATTTAAAAAAATTTATCATTAATTAAATAAAGAATTTCATGAATTTTTTTTTTTCAGTTTTATTTGTGTTTGAAAACATAATGCAAACATACTAAAAACGAATTTTAACAATATCTTCACTATAGTTACCAGGACTTCAAATCTTATACTTAAAAGTCGTTTTCTGCTAAATTTAAATTAATGATAAGGACTGTTGTTTTAAGTTTTCATAACTTTGAAATAATGAACAAATAATTGAAAACTTCATACTTATATGATCTCAGAATGCTAAGTTTTATATGATTAATTGTTTATTTATTTTGACAAGGTTTCCTCAACTAATGTCACGAAGCAGAAACAAAACTCTCGAACAAATTTTCAGATTTTAAAAATATCACCACATAACCAACAAATTATTGCAGTAACCTTATTAAAGTCTCTTAATTATTAAATTTTATTATTTATAATAATCATAGAATAAGTATACTGTCTCTATTTCCGATATGAATATTATTCAAAAGTTCTTCAAAAAAGTAATTTGGTGAAATAATAGTTTGTCATGTCTTATAGATAAAGCAGCTCTCTCTAGAATTCCGTAGTTTAACAATCTTAGGATTATAATTTAAATATCAAATCTAAGCTTACCAAATCACCTGTTGAGAATTCAACAATTCATAATACTAGTAACTTTACAGCATAATATTTTAAATTTTCAAACTAATTAAGTTGCTGAATCTAAATTATAAATCTCTATCAGCAAGTCGTTATCCCTTTATTTCCTTTCATTTCTGTTTCATTTGAAAAAATCATTAATCAATGAATTACCTAATTTCCTTCACCATTCAATTTACCTAATCACATTTCATTTTGATTAAGAACAAATTGTCATTTTGCAATTCCAATTATTATAAAGTCCCCGGGGTTAGTGAAGAAGACTGGGAATAATCACAAAATCACACAATACACAAGAAGAAAAATTATCCCATTTTTCAAAATGTAGACCGACATATGTTATAAAGGAAAAGTACAACACAAAAGAATTACCTGAGAAATGTGCTCTAACGATCAAAGAAATAAGAAAAGAGAAGCAATCTAGAAGATTTTCAAATTTAACCTAACACGAGTAAGTACTATGGAGAATGGTATGTTAATGTGTAAACACTGAATCATAAAAATTACTTCCGTTTACAAACACTTTAGAAGTTAGAAGGACAAAATTGCAGCTAAAGGTTTTGGCTGGAACTATAATTTATATCTTAATACAGATTATATACATCAAATCACTTTTTCCAGTACAAAACAATATAGACTTCATAGGTAAGGTGAGTAAATATGGATAATGAATTTTCATTGATCAGAAATGTATTTTAAAAAGATACAATAAACAGAGGTAGAACATTCTTGCACATACATGTGAAGGGTAATGGAACAAGCAGATTGAATAAACATGCTTCGTTACGTAACTGATACTCAGTACAAATAACTTTACAGAAGGTTCAACCACCACACAATATAGCTCTATAATGTTTTGAAATTAGAAAAAATATTTAATTTTAAATTACTATTGTTGTTGCATTGAACAGACATCGGCTGTTTTCTTCCACGCTGATTCAATGAATCAGGTCTTAACCGTGAAACCTTTTATATTTATATGATACTTGAGTCGTTGTTACATTTCAAAATCCAAATAAAATAACCCAATTCACTACACACCTGAATAAAATGCATAATTACAAATCTGATTTTTTTTTTTATAATGCTTCTAGAAAACTGTTGCTGTAAAAAAAAGAATTGGCAATACTCAGCCAGTTCTAGTGGTGCTCATTACGAATACGCACTTAAAGACCATAATCAAATTTAAATAGAATGAATGTGTTCTTATCATACAGAATTCACAACTCTTCCATTCCATGTATATGTATCAACAAAAGACCCGTGTGGTGACCGGGGGGATGACAGAATAGTGTCACTGTAGCTCATGCATGTCGTAAAAGTTAAGACTAAAATGGGTACCAGTTCGGGGGGGTATAGCTGACCCTGCCCCGGGATTATGTCAGCATTGTGGACTTCATGCCTTCTTCAGGTAAGTATAAGTGGTTTCACGAACCTGAGGTACCCTAGTGATCTTTCTTTCCCATGGGGTTTACTGTCTTGGTGTAAGTGACGCACTCCAGGATACCCCATGATTCCTTTCTCTTATTTTTTGACCCTCCTTGTCAACCACTTTTATCTTTTTTTTCACCTTTTTTTCATTCAGACTAATAAAGCGACCATCTTGTTTATGCAGCATAGCTTATATCTGGCTATTGTTAAACTTTTACATATTTCACCTTGCCTAAATAACAACACCAAAAAAAAAAAAAAAAAAAAACCGAAGGAGTTGGTCGATGGAGACAAAAATTGAGAGAGAGAGAGAGATCCAGCAATGTAAACTTTCATTATTTCTTTCCTCTTCCAATTTATTGTAATTCAAATAGATAAAATAGTAAAAGTACTTGAGAACGGTAGTAGGAATCCATAGGATTAATATAACATCCACAAAGCAAAACGGCCGGTATAGGTAGCCTTTAATATCATGTCCTCTTGACTATATGGTTCGTGTGTTATCAGTGATAGAAATGTTTGAATATGTATTCAAACACTTCTTATGGTAATCATCATTATGTAAATACAAAAACGGTAATTTTAAGGAGTTAATATTTAATTGAAATTCCTTCTCCTCCCCTTTTTTTTTTTTTTTTGCAAACTTACTATAATATTAGAATTAATTTGACCTCACTAACTTTAGCAGAATTTGCGTCTTATGTTCGTTTGTAAGTATGGTGTGATTATAAATAAAGTAGCATATCTCTTCAAAAAAGGCTGCAAAAAAAGAACCACTTGTCGAATGACCTGATATTTCATATCTGAGAGCAAGTGTGAAATAATAGAAATTTGTTTGAGGGAAGAAAGAAAGTTCAAAAGTTGATCAGATCGAGGGCGCTGTACCAGTCATAAGAGGCTAATTGTTACATGAGACATGTTATGTTGTGCACTGTTTAAAACTCATAAACCACTGTGACAGAGGGTGGAGGTTTCACAGAGTGGATAGGAAAAAATCAGTTTTACTCATCCGTAGGCTAAAAAAATTATTACAAAAGTGGTGAACCACTACAGTAGTGAATACTTGCTACGATTTGCATATACAGCGTTATTCAATATGCTACCCACTGTTTGCCACAAGTTGAAAGTGCTCAACATCATATACCAGAACAGATCGTATCGCTGGGATGTTGATTTTGCTGCGTAATGTATTTTGAATTTAGTTAAGTTCGTAATCAGCCCCGTAAAACAACAAGTTTTAGGTAACCACAGCCAGAAATCGAAAAGGTCTTCATGTAAAGGGAACGGTGGCTAGGCTGTTGGGAAAAAGCCTGCTGGTACTTCCGTAATTCTCAAAAAATGCATGTTGAGCAGCTGTTTCAATTTGATTTGAAATGCGGAGGAACTCCACATTGCATAAAAAAAATTGTGATACGCAATACGCACTTGCGGTACTGAAATGAGCTGGTTGCACAAAAGAGATTCGCATTACGTGGTTCTGTTGATTGTGGTGACAGATCCAAGGCCGAATCTTCTCCAAAAAGAAAGGATCAACGACAACGCTACAGTAAACCCGCACTCACGATTACCTTTTGAGAGTTAAGTAGCAATGCAGGCATTTGAAATTTACTTTGCTCATATTCTGCAGTTTCGAGTAATGACAGATGGAAATGGACTTCGTCTACAACAAAATGTTCCATGACGCATTGTCCCTGTTCGAGCAAAAAATTGCAGGACGTAGTGCTTCATATTTTGGCAGGTCAGCAGGAACCAACCTCTGTATATGCGCAATTTGGAATGAATAGAACTACAGGATATCACTTCGTACGTTTGACGAACCGTACCGATCACAGCGTCTACAGGTCTGGGCCATTCTCGTACACAGAATGTTCCAAAGCATTGAATGACGCTTCCTCCAAAGCTGTAGCCACTCCACTGACGCGAAGAAATTTCCACCCTCTCGGCTCATTTCACCGATAACGAGCCCGTCTTTTCGAATCAATCATGTTCTTCAGATCGAACACATTCACCGGACTAGAACCGTTTCTTGTAAACCCTTTACTGTTTCGAATTTCTTCTTACCGTCATTGTACAAAAGCTTTCAAGTAGGAGCCTCAGTCCTTCAATGACACAGAATCGACTATCTTCTTAGATATAGAAATAACAGGAACTGCATAAGTTCTCTCAATTTTATCACACGTGTGATGTGCGGTGCGTATGTCACATCTTTTTAATTAGCATCTTGCAAAATTCATGCATCTTTACACAACCGAAGTGAAGCCTAATGTGACCAGTATATGCCCTCTATTGGTCTACTTTGAACTATTTTTTTTTTTCATTAAACAAATTCCTAATGCTTCACGTGTAATACTCAGATGATATATGAGGTCCCTCTGGCCAATGGGTTCTTTTATAGTCTTTTGAATGTGCAACTTCAATTCAAATCCACACCCTTTTAACGAAGAAGACTTCAAGCCACACAAAATTAATTCTAAGAAAAGCAGATAATTTTCATGTGCCATTGAAGATAATTCTTTTGGGTCTCATTTATCACTTGTTATCAACGTTATTTTTTCCTTTCAGGTTTTTGACTGACTTTCGTTTTAATAATTTTCAGACCTTGAATATTGTTTTATGGTACAATTCAACTTTGTTACATATCCAATACAGGGTTATTTCAAAACGATTCATCTGATTTCAAAATTGATATTTTCAAAAATAAACGACCTGTGAAGTAATACAGTGCATGCAAAGGGAAAATTATGGAAGTGTGTTTCAAGGCACCCATATAACTTCTACATATTAATTGATTCGTAAATTCCTGCCCAAATCTGATTTTATGTTCACAAAAATTTATGAATAATCGGGTTTGAAGGTTTTGCGAACGTCGCTGGAAGTAACCCGAGGGCTATTGGCGACGGACCTCGTAATTTTGAACCTGCAAAGTGACGAGGAAGACACCTGAGTTGCGTACTCTTTCCCTGCTATAATAACACCACGCCAAAGGGAGGCTTTAGGGGACCAGACAGATTTACTATCACCCCCGGCTACGCTGGCGGATCTGTTGTGGTGGCAAGGAAACCGCCAACCAAAGAAAATCATGACCACTTGGCTACTGCAGCCACAACATAATTGGGAGCCGCAACTTTTTTCTGCAAGAAACCCCCCGAAGGAAGAAATCGCATATATCAGGTGACTTAGTGGCCAGCTGTGTTACATCAGTCATCTGATCGACTGCGATTGATCCAATTGCGAGGAAGTTCCGTGAATGCTTCAAAACAGCTTTCGTGAAATAGCTTCATAAAGAACACACGCCCTGATTATTCTGGTCAAAAAACCTACCTCCTTTCCTATACATTATGTATTATATATTTCATTCTGTTTCGTTTATTTTTGAATGAGAATTTTAAATTGATGAATAATTTGAATAACTGTATTCTTTACTTGCTCATTACTGAATATTTACAACACGACAGCATATGTTTTAAATGGAAAGTTATAATATGCAAAGATTTTCACTGGTGTTCATTTCAGAAAACCATGTTTCTATAAGAGTTCCGAGAAGACTAGTAATTCTAACATCGATCATCACCTCGAGACTAACCCAGAGATGGTATAGTAAACCACAGAAACCAGGTCTTTCTTAGAGTACGAACCTTTTGCTTGAAACGTGTCATGTACCTTAAGTCGATCGACCAGGAAAAAGGTTTTTAGCGAAGTGAAAAGGTTAAGTGTGGGTGCCGCGATTGCTTTCGATGGAACAAAACAGCAAAGAGTCGATGATCTGTTGTTTATCGGTTATTTACTCGCAACAAAAAAGATTTCTATGAAAAGAAAAAAATTTTTTTTTTTTTTTTTGGGGAGAAAGATTTGAAAAAGCGTTGAATCGATTGTATCACCCTAAAAAAAGTGATTAACAACAAAAGGTGTTATGTTGATGAATAAAAAAAAAAAATTTTACCGTTGTTTTCACAAAATAGACTCGAGTTAAGATCGATGTTAATAACTACCAAATGCGCTTAATAACTACTCAAACGCTTAATAACTATTCAAAAACGCAACGTGACTAGGCGAAAAACCTTAACAAATTCATCGTGTTGACAGGATTTTACAAACGTTTTCTAACAATCGTTATGAAATAAAGTAGAAACACAAATATTTTGAATTTATTATTCGAAAATCGCTTAATGTATGTTTCAACACTGAAATTTTGAATTTTAGAGACGACATTTAGGCAATAAAAATTACATTTTTCGAAACTGTGATATTCTGAATATTTTTCTTATGACATTTTCACAAATGTGTACAAACCAAATGCAACTTTCAATTTCAGACATAACTTTACACACTACATCTTGAATCTTTTTGAAACAATGATCAGATACATATGTCACCGAATATTTAATTACAATCATTGTTTTAAGCAATTCAGGAAAACGTTAGTTCATGGCAGCCGCGATTAGTTAATCAAACTCTCGTTAGACGACGATTGCTGATTAATTCGATTAAACTAATTATTTAAAAAAATTAAATTCTGCTGAGTGCGCAATTTTGATGCATTGCACCCTGCTTTTCAAACTATTGACACAAAATTTTTTAATCATTCGCATAAACCTGTCCAAAATGTATTGAATACGAACTTTCACAACGGCAACTTTTCTCTGGCGTCGTGTTTTTTATTATTATTATTATTATTATTATTATTTTGGTCCAAAGTGTACATAGACCATAGACAAAGATGAAATTCAATTGAAGACTACATAGATTCCAAATATATAAAGATTTGAAGCTTGTATGCCTATATTTTCTCTTCTAATCAAACCAAATTTTATAAATCACAATGTCCCATGCGATTTAATTTTTTTAGATGATAAAAAGCTGGTAATTTTGAAATATAACGCATTGAACTTCATTTTCATAGAAAATACAGAAAGCAAAATTTACGGAGTTACAAAACAAATCTGGAAGATCCTTACGTGATAAACCTGCAAACTATTTTAAACTACTGGATGTCATATTTAGAAGTTTTAATTAGTCGAAGAAAATTGCATGCGCTTTGCTTTCCGCTTTTATTCATCTGTAGAACAGATCTTTTCTCATTTGAGTCCACACAGAAGCAGTGGCAACTACTGGAAATTCAGAATCATATTTGAAATTGAAAGCTTGTTCAAATCATACCCCTGATATTATTGCGATATTAAGTAGAGTGGTGCAAGGACAAGGTTCTGTATTAAATTTAGTTCTTTTTTTTATTTAACTATAGGAGTGTATTTCATGTTATTTATTTTTTATTTAAAGATGTTGGTAAAAACAAGCAACGTATGCGGGCCAATTTTATTTTTTTATTAATGTTAAAGATAGTTAGAGTTTTTATGCTTTTTTATTTTATGTTGATAAATATCTTTTTAATGATGCATAATAGTAATAAAACTCGTAAATTGTATTTCTAGGACTCATTCCCACCCTGCATGCATTACCGTGGACCGAGTTGTTTCAGTCTTATGCGGTATCAATCCAACAGTTTGGCATAACACAACTGACAAGATTGTCGACTCATAACTATTCTGACGAAAAGTATTATTAGCCAGTAGTATGGACATATGGCAGAGTGATGACCATCTTTGCATACGGTTGGTTTTTTTTCACTCCAAAGTTTTGTATTGTGATATATCGTGATCGTCTGGTTTAATAACAAAATATTTACTTGTTTTGAATTCAAGCAGTTACAAGTAAAGACGAGGCAGCCAGCACAAAACTCTAAGCGAAGTTAATTTAGGTGAAATTTAGGTAGATATAAGAAACAACGAAATGTACACATACACACCTGCACGCACGCTTGTACTTTATTATTTTTGTTTGGTATTCAATTTTAAAATAATAATTATTTTTAAAATAAATAAATACAATTTGTGTGTGGAACAATATTTCACCCTGTTCATTAACATCATTGTCACTGAATAACCATTCGTGCTTGTTTAGTCTACTAATATAGCTCTGAGCGAGGTTATTGAAATGGACCTTGTAATCTGAATCAAGATTACTGTAAGGTGAACGAAAACTCATCCGGTACCTTTCAACTTCTCTACTCTCAACCGGGAGTGATTTTGAGTCCTTGTTGTTTTTATGTACATTAGTCTATAACTGCGCAGGCATGAGTTTAGCGTTATCAGAATTCCCTAATCAATGGTCTTAAATATCACTGGCCATAAGTTGACGACCAAAACCATTTTCATCCTGACCAAAAATAAATCCTGCATCATGTTGAACAAATATGTTGTCGTATCTTGACACGTTTGGTCATTGGAACAAATGCCATCTTAACACTCGTAGTAGTTGACTATTTTTCTGAACTTGATAATTTACTACTACAGTGATTAACAAATCCTTTTCGGGGCCGTAGCCTAGTATAAGGTCATGGACTAGCGGCTGGCGGTTTTCGTTCAGTCGTAATCCTTCTGCCGCCAAAGACCCGCAGAGAAGCCGGGGCTGATGCACGTTAAATTGTTCAACCAAAGTCCTCCCGTTGGCATGGTGTGGATGTTAGAAGAGGGGAGGGTGCCAACTTCAGGTGCCGTCCTCGTCACTTGACCGTGGTTCAGCCATGAGTCCGTCGCCACACATTCTCATGTTGCTTTAGTGCGACGTTGAAAACCAAACTAACCATCAAACTTTTTCAACTCATAGAGCCCTGTTTGAACTGAGGTTTTCACACTCTTTATATACGACTAGTCATGATAATACAGGGCATATCATGGTTTCCCTATGAAGACGCTGTGGCACACACTTTGGGAAACTCCGAGTAATAGGTGTCTTCGGAAATCAATTTGGGGAAGCAATTTATAAACATTATTTCTTTTAGGAGTACTCTCAAGAACAACCTTCAAAGACTACAACGCAATTACGAATACCTTAATTTGGTTTACATCCGAAATGGCAAAATTTAGAGGAAGAGAAGCGCACTTCACAAATATTTGTTGTTTCTTCTTATTTTGTCTTGTACTCCATTGAACGCTGCTCCAGACATTGTAATCAACCATCATTTCCTACGCCTCTTTATTTATCTAAATCCTAAACTAATGATTCTAAAGTTATCAAAATATGCTTTGTTTGTCTGGTCTTCCACGTTTAAATTACTGTCGCAACTGTACAAAATTTTCAACTAGTAAGCATTTGTTGTCTGCTTTCAAATCTTATACATAAGAGACGTGTTCTATCCAAGAAATATTCAGCCATCCGTTAGAAGAATGAAAAAAATTGTTTGAATTTATTTTTTTTTCAATCACTCTTTTTAAAAGTTATTCTAAGTTGAGCTTGTATAATTTTGTATTTTGGTGATATAATGATTACTGGATCATTTTAAATCTTCTTCAGCATTTCAATGCTGGCATCAATTCCGAATTCTAAGTAGTTGGCGAGAATCCTCATGGTCATGGTTGTTTTCCTTGTTTTCATCTGCTCTGTGAATTTGATCGTAATCATCATGATTCTCTAAAGGAAGTTTCGCCACAGAAAACACAGCTTTTATTATAGGACTTAGTGTTTTCTATTTTCTTTAGCCGTCGAAAGCTGGTAAATAAACAATACTACTTTGCACTACGTCTTGTACAATGATCCTATATTGTCATCATTTAGAAAGAATGTTTGATATTTTTTTTTTTCGTGATACTGCGGAGTTCTTTGTCGATTTTGCTAGAAAATAAAAGGCTGATAACTAACTGTCCAGATGGTTGACTGTTTGGTTTGTCACGAATATTCCATTGCAAAAAAACTAATCAGTATTACAGAATACGGGAGTTATAAAATTTAAACGTAAATTATATTGAAATTTCTCTCTTTTCACTTTTCCTGCTAAATAAAGAGAGTTTGAAAACACATATGTAACAGATCGATCAATAACTCCTGAGTCTAACATTGAAAACAACATTTTTTTGCAGCAAAATTTTTTTTTTTATTCATCAATATAACACCTTTGTTAATCACCTTTTAGGTGATAATCGTTCCAACGCTTTTTTTTTTCCCGCAAGAAATCTTTTTTTGTTAAGAGTAAATAGCGATAAACAGCTTCTGAATTATCGACTGTTAAAGCTGTTTTGTTCCATCGAAAGCAATCGCGGCACCAATTTGAAAAAACCTTTTTCATGCTCATTATTCTTCATGAAAGCATAGTACACTTCCATATGATATCTGTGTTTATCTCAGCAATCTCAATGGAGCTTCACTTTACGATCTTTCATTATAATTTTTGCTACTTCAATTACATTTTCCCTCAAACGGCTTCAGGTTCACCCGAGTTGTTCCGCGTCATTTAGGTCAGTATGACCACGTTTTGAACCTCGGCAAACCACCGACAATCGTTGCTTTTTGATGGACAAGAGTCCGGGTAACATTTTTCAATCCATTGTTTTACTTGCACGGTGTTTTACCTATTAAAAAAACAATGTTTATCAGGACGAAACTCATATTTTTTTCCCATTTTTAAACAAACTACAAAAACGATTCCAACCTCAAACGTCAGCTGTAATTCTGGTCGATCGGATAAAATTTTTAGCGTTTCAAGCAAAGGTTAGTCCTTGAAAGACCTGGTTACTGGTTTTACTACGAGCGCCATCTCTGGGTTAGTCTCGAGCATAACATGTTATCTGTTGCCTCGAAATTTCAAGGATATAATTCTTTTCATAGTTAGCTTTATGATATAATTTTCGTATGTCGTGTTTTTCAAATTTCTGTGTCATTTTTACAGTAATTGGATAATTTCTGAAGATTAGTGATTTTGCATCGTATTTTAAGTTTCCAATTCAAGTGATTTTCTACTACTTCATGTTATCTAATGTACACTTTTCTTGCTTCACAAACTAACATTAGGAGTTTTTTTCAAAGAATTAAAATAATTTTATAAAAGCGATCAGTAGCTGTTTTCTCGCATTCATTATTGAATCAGAGGCCATGGACTACACCTGAGGCGACACTTACTCTCCACATCCACGATACGTCACTCTGGATCAGGTGGATTTTGAATTCAGACAGCATTTATTTTGTTTTGTTTCACAAGTCATTTTCTAGAATCCTGATTCGAACTGAGACTTGAATGAAACATTGCCATCAACAAGATCAAAAATTCTTTTCTATCTTGGCCGTAAGTAGTTATTTTCTAAAAATATTACAAAAGGTCTTTATTAGATTACTATAATTTTGTTAGTACTGCTTCCCATCAATTTATTTTTGCTTTTCACATTTGATATCTTAGCTTTTTGATGGAATAAACGCACTGATGGATGTATTACTCTTTCTGTTCTTTTTCAATCTACGCTCAGCGCATTCTTTAATCCTCTTCACCTCCAATTTGTTCATTCTCACGTTTAGTAACGCAAGTAATTTTTTTCACATACTGATAGTTTCTTACTGTTTTTCTAATGCTTCCTCATCTCTTTGTACACGGTAGCCTAATGGTTGGTCAGACTTACAGAAGGCGTTTTATTTGAGTTGTGGTTCTGAGAGACTCTGATACAACCAAAAAACCCGCCCTGTTTCCATGCCTGATGCACGTTGAATTCAAGTCGAGGCTCAAACCTATTGGCGTGTGTGGTGTGTGGAAGTTATGAGAAGGAAGTGCTAACCAGGTTTTGTCCTCGTCACTTGACTGAGGTTTAAAATTACGAGGCCCGTCGCCAATAGCTCTCACCTTGCCTAATTTAATTTTCTTGTTTATACGAATTTTAGACGTTTTTTGTATTGTGTTATTTAACCTGTTGTATCTTATTTCAGAAAATTTCAACTGTTTCTTTTGTGTTTTTCATGCTTTTGTTGTGCAAATACCTGTACATTTTGTTTAACCTTATTTCAAAATTGTAAATCTTTATGTTATTTTGTCAATAAATGCTGAGTGCGGGGTGATTGTTTCCTCGGGGGGCCCACGCCTCAAACCTTGAGTGAGCTCGGTCTCCTTGGGTATTCTGTCAATAGCTCTCGTGTTGTTTCTAGTGTGACGTTAATATAACTAAACCAAACTCTCGTCTCTTTCCTCCTTAATGTTTATTCACACGTTAAATTCCTTGAATGGCTACAGAGACTTCAGTTCCAGAAATCTAAAGAATAGGTTACAGAATATCTTTTTTTTTAAAATGAAAAGGAATAAATAAAAATAGATCTGGAATACGTGCTGAAAAACTGGCAACCGACGTTCCAGCTTTGTTGCCGTCTGTTTTTAATCTGGCCCAAAGCATTGACGCTTTTGTATGAAAAAAAAATGAAGCAAAACTAACAGCATTTTTCGGTGCTAAAGCAAGCAAGTGCTCTTTGATGCTTATTAATAAATGGAAATATTTTGAAGCTTTTAGTGTTATCATGTATGTGTAAACATTACGTAAAAGGCCAATTTGCTAATAAAATAAACTGAACTGTTTTTTTTTCTTGTTACTTTTGAGTAGAATTGCCCTCTTATATATTGAGTTTGTTTATCTGACCCGCAAAGTTGGAAATATATTATAATATGGTCCTTTCCAAAAAAGGATTTAAGGACCACTGATCTAAAAGAACGGAAACCCTGTAATAGTTAGAATTATAAACAGAGGGACAGGCAATAGTTAAAATGTCTAAAATAAATAAAATTATTAAAATTATATATATACAAATAAATTGTCCTTGTCTTCGCAAATACAAGTATTTTTTGCTACACGCACATCTCTAGTTCGATCGTCGGAATTTGAACGCAGATCGGTATATTTCGACATCTGTCCAGTGAAGCCAGTCCATCTTCAAGGCCTGACAACGCCACTTCCTTCCAACAAGATGATGCAAGACCACATGTTGCACGTCGTGTTCTTGACCTTCCTCGGATACACAGGATATCTGATTGCGTCTCTGCATGCTATGCGTCTCGATCAGTCACCCATTGAAGCATGTGGTCATGGATTGCTGAGACTGGTTCGCCACCCCTCTCTATAGCTAATATGGTGGTGAATGATGAAGTATAGAAAGCATGGAATTTTCTGTCATTCAAGCCTATTCGATTCCATATGTCTAACCGGGCAAGTGCCGTTTTAGCTGCCGCAGCTGGCAGCTATTCTATTAATTTCCACCCTGTAATCACCAAACTGCTTGCAAATCCAATCATTTCGTCTTCATGCCCTGTATTTATCTCTTTTTTTTTTGTATTTGCTTTCTTTCATATGTTGCTGCAATTTATTGGCCAGCAGTGTAATTTCATGTTTCTTAATTTGATAACCTAAAACGTTGCCATTTGAAAAACATTAAATGAATTCTCCTTAAAAGATAAAGATATTCTAGTCTGTCTTAGAGGTTTTCTACCAAGTACAAGACATCCACCTGAATTTCATGCGACATTTTTTTTGTTTGTTTCCTGAAGTGAAATCGCTTTACAAGAACAACATTAACCGTTGAAGGTGTGAAAAGAGAAATAATAATGTCCTGAAGGAACTGATAGAAGCTAGACTTCCAGCACTGTTTCGAATAATGGAAGATTCGCACGGAGCGGAAGGAGAGTGTATTTGAAAGTGATAATAAATAAATATGCATGACATCAAACAAAAATGGCTATTGCGTCATTCCTGTTATTTAATAGCCATACCTTGAAAGTTCCTTTTCTTTGTATGGTTAATTTTGCGTATTGTATGAAATTTTTTTAAATTTATAATAAATACTATAACACAATGACAAAAGTATCGAAATATTACCTGTCATTGAATTCTCCTCTTTTCAGGAATGCTGCTACTCCAAACTAAATCTCTGCACCAGTCTTTAAGAGAGCTATGAAATGAATTAGAATTTTTTTCAATATATTTCTCTTTAATCATATCGTATACTGTGGATATGCAAGTATGATTTTCAAATTGAATCGTCATTCTGTTTTTTATGTAAAATAAAGCTGAGTAAGTTAATTTATTCCTGATGACATGATTATGCACATTCATATATGAGATTAAGTACGCATCCAGTGTTATTTGCAATATTTATAAGGTCATAAGAGGCAGTATACCCCGGGTGCCAAGTTAAATTTTTTTTTCCCGCCAACTTAATATGCAACATTTAGGCTTAACAAAGAAACTAAGACGTAAGAAATTGGAAATAAAAGCATCCCCCAAAAAAAAAAAAGAACGGGGAAAAAAAGCAAATCAGACATATACGGTAACAGCTCAATTTTATAATCCGAACGTAAATGTAACTCATGGTTTTATATAACTGCCCCTATTAATGATTTAATTAATTTATTTCAAGTCATCCAAGGGTTGATTTAGCTTCTAACGACATAATGGTCACTCTTCCAAAGCACTTCCAAAATACAAAAGTGGTTTTCAGAATATTTTTTTCAATGAGTGAGTGATTGAATGAGTGCGAGTAAGTGAGAGAGTACGAATGAGCAAACAGAGTAGAAGGAGTGATAACGAGTGATTCATTGAATGAATGAGTGAGGGAGGAGAGAGTAATGTGAATGAGCAAAACAGAGAAGTGAGAGTGATAGATCGAGGATTGGAATGAATTAATGATGAGTGAGAGAATAATGTGAATGAGCAAACAGAGAAGTGAGTGATAGATCGAATCAGAGTGGCTGAATGAATGGAATGAGGAGGAAAGAGAGAGTAATGAATGAGCAAAACAGAGAAGTAGAGTGAGTGAGTAATGAAATATAAAATGAAGAAGTGAGAGCAATGTGAACATAAAACAGAGAAACAGAGCGTAGACTCCAAGGACTGGAACGAATGAAATGAAAGTGAGAGAGCAATGTGAATGAACAGAAGGAAGATAAGACTGAGTGATTGACGAATGCATGAGTGAGTGAGAGTAATGAATGAAACAGAGAAGAGTGATAGATCGAGTGATTGAAATGAATGCATGAGAGAGAGAGAAACAGAGAAGAGAGTGATATCGAGGATTGATTGAATGAATGAGGAGGAACACCGATTGATTGACTGAATGTTGAAACGACTGAGAGAACGAACGAATGAATGAGTGAGAGAGATGAGCAAAACAGAGGAGCGATAGACTGGAGGAGGAGTGAAATTCTGGATGGATGAGCAAACGAATGACGAGGAATGCGAACGACCAAATGAATGAATCAATCGATCAAATTCCATTCCCTTTGTCACATTTTCGTTTCATAATTCAAAAATTTTATTGAATAATTAAAATCATTATTTAAAAAAAAAAGTTAACTGCTAGGCTATAAAAAAATCTCTTCATTACAAGAAATTGTATGGGACACTTTATACGTTTTTATAATTTATTATTATGATTTAATACAAGTTATGAGAATCCATGGTTAGATATTTTTAGACATAATTACATGTATATGCTAAAATTTCATTCACGTATTTTGTAAAACTACGGTTTTGTACAGAAAATGCATTTCAATAATAAATAATTAGCCTTTATTATGTTACAGATATTCTTCTTTATTTATTATGTTCTTACACTTAAATTATAAATATTTTTCTAAAAGAGAGCAAACATCTCTCTTAAGCAAAAATACATACTGTCCTCAACAAACATTTTGATTAACTTCAACATTACTTGCTCTGAATTACCGTTCAAGTAAATGCAAAATATTCTGAAGTGATCCCAATCATTTAATAAAAAGATGCCAACTTCTTACAAGAAAATGTAGAGAATCGGTCGATTTTGCGATAAAAATATCAAATTAGTGCATAAATTTTGAAATTAAAGTAAAGATAAATCATTAAATGAAATGAACATTAAGAATATAATTATTGTTGTGGAAAATAAGGAAGAAAGCAATAAAAAATAAATCTTATATTGTCCTTTCTTAAAATTATTTTAATTCAATTATTTTCCATCGAAAATAAATTAAAAATCGTTTGATATATGTGTAGCAGATATTTTAGGATAGATTTTCAACTGTTTTCGAAACTTATTTTTTTATCTTGGAAATGAAGATGCTGCTATCCTTAGATTTTCACTACTGGGGAAATTAATTTTTCTTGTATTGATGCGAGCACTATTTCTTCATTTGTTCAGTAGTCTTGTGAAGTAAAATTAAATATCTTGTGTTTATAGACATATTTGTTTATAATAATATAATTAGTTTTGTTGGAAATATTCTGGATGGATAATGGATTCGAGCTTTATAAAACATTTGGTTACTGATAGTAGTGAAATATCCTCAGCGCATAGTTCTCTCACAGAATGTGAGTTCACGAAGAAGTATTGTGCCAGTATAGGTGCCAATTTTTTTTTCTTCTGATAGTAGGCAAGAGCACAAAAAGATCCCCTCATCTTCTGTATGAAACTTATATTTATTGTTGACTTTCAGTTGTCAAGGAAGAACACAATTTTTTAAATTCAGACGAGTGGCAACGACATTATGACTTTGCAGGAGCCCTCAAAAGAAGGAATATGATGTTCACTAATGACCCGCCGTATAGCCGGGCCAATGCGCGTTGAATCTGTCGAGGCTCAACGTCCTACCTTTGGTGTACAAGTTAGAGAGGATGCTAACTCTGGTGTCATCTTCGTCAATTGACTGATACCAAAATACTAGATCCTTCTCACCCATAGCTCTTGGTGTGTTTCAGTGGGACGTTAATAAACTAAAATGAATAAACTCAATAAAAGCGTTAGTATTCTCTTTGAAAGTACTGTAGTCATAGTCATATTTAGATCATAGATAACCCCCATCAGGGACATTTGCATTGAACTCCCGTTTTTGTTTCCCAACTTCTCATATTTAAAAGGAGTACAAAAGTTTACTACACCCAAGCAAAGCACAAATGAGCCAAATCTGAGGCAAATCTGCTTTACTCAGCTATATATTCACAAATTATCTGACTCTGCCGTACAGGTGTAAGATTGATTTTTTTTTTGTGAGAATTGCATCCATGGCATAGAGATATATGGGGATTTAGGAACCAGCCGTTGACGTCCGACATCTGCATGCACCGGCGCTAAACTGGATATTGACCGATAAGAGCGAATGGTGGGGGACAGAACGGAGGTTATGTGTGAAATTTGTTGTCCAATCAAAAATGAAATAATCAAGGGGGGAGGGAGCCAGCCCCAACGAGGATTTAAAAGGACAGAAAAGACAAAGGGGGGAGGGGAGAAGAATCCTGTCAAAGAGCGAAAGAAGGCGATCCTGCAAGAAGTGAGCGAGAGAGGGATATGACTATTATTTCCTGCCTTTGCGATTATGGTGAATTGAATCTTTTAGGATTAAGTCTAGGTGATATTTACCCGTTCAGGTATCTGTAAGTGAGATATTTTATTCGACTATGATACAAGATTAAAAACACCTTCTAACCTGAATATGACTCATGCAATTGTACACAATAAAGAAGTATTTTTACTTGCTGTGTGATTCCTCACGGTACCGATCCATTCCACAAATTATGGGGTCACAAGCTGGTTATACCATTCACTGATTACCATATGCTACTTTAGATTCGATTCAGTGACTCTTTTTCCTGTTGCATGCCACTTATAATACATTCCAATATATTGACGAGTCCATTCTTTCCCTATCCCAATACCCTTCAATAAATCACAGCAAGTATAAGCCATATCGGCAATGAACATTCAAATTCAGCAGGCTAAAGTTCGCTTCACGAACTGATTGTTCGAGAAATCAATATCAAAAGACATAACGCTTATCAGCAAGGATAAAGAAAGTGGGGAATCATGCGCCTCGTTATGCCACCGACAGGAAAAATGGGGAGAGAATTTATTCTTATTTTTTAAAACGTTTTTTACAACGTTTGCATTTCACTTGGTGTGTGTGTGTGATTAGATAGAGAGAGTGTCACCAACTTTGATTTTTTTAATCTCAACAAACTCCCAGCCTGAAGCTGGGAACTGTTCCACTCACCAATGCACATTCTTAAACATTTGCATAAGTTTCCAACAAATACCAAGTTTAAAATGTAGCCTTTGTAATAAGGTGGCGTTATTATCTGTAGAAGACATATTGAATCACGAGAGTGATCCAAAGACGAGAAAGATATGGTTTTTACAAGTGAAAACGTTTTTATGTATTTCACCTGGTGGGTGGGTGTCAGTAAGTCACCGTACCGGATCGTTAATTTGAACCAACTCTCAAACCAGAGCCTGAAGTCGAATCGTTTTACCTGCCTAACAATGCAATATTTAGACATTTTGCGACCAGTTTTAACTAATATTTCACAATATTTTTTAAATAAATCCCTAATTTTACTATATATAAAACTTTTTTTTAAAACACGGTTTTGTCTCTGAATTTTTTTATTTTTATGGGTTTGGTTATTTTGAATAGGACGGGGAAAAAATACTGAACTATTTCTTCCCATTCATGCAAAGTTCTTACCATCTTTTACGATTTATTATGAAAAGTGTTTTTTTTTTTATAAAGTCTTCTTGCATCATTCTAGCAAGTATTATTTGGAATTGAATTATTGATTTAGTATATTTTAAGGATTTGACCTAACTTTGATAGAATGTTTAAATATAAGAATTGGGTATTTAAAGCACTTTCAATCTTGTTTAATTGGAAAATTATTGGAGCGTTATTCTGAAAATAATATGGTGTAAAATAATTAGAGTTGGCAAGAACGATTAACTTTGACTGGTTATTATTATGAAAATTTAATAGATGAATTTTCGTTAACATGTGAATGTCACAAGTTAGCAGATTATAACGGATTAATTATTGTGTTGGCGTTGCGGGAATTTCTTTGTGATTTTCTATATACATATTTTTTTTACTTTTGAAGTCTGGTGGGTGAGTTGAAGTATTTCTATGTGTAAATGAGACCAATTTCGAGAGCTGAAAAATTTGATATCCTTCTAAAAAATGGATGAAATCAATGTTGAATATATACACTCGTTTTGAAGTAAGATGATTAATAGATATAAAAAGGATTTTGTGTGTGAATATTGAATTTTATTATTTTTTTTGTTTGCATACGGTAACTAACATAATGATGGCATGACTTTTGACATTTTGATGTTTTGGGGTTACTGGAGGAATGGAGCAAATGATTTTCTAGATGTATGATAATTAATATTTCAGAACGAAATATTAATGTCTTAAAGTGTAACCATTTTTAATGCTAAAGTGCTTTGGCAAGATTTTTTTGTGAGGAATTTAGTCACAGTCATCGTATAATGCTGTCGGTCACAAAATATTTAGCCTATAAAGCTACGAACTATTTTGTCTGTAACTGCGTATTTAGTGTCATTTTCAGTGAATATTTTGTAAGAATAATCGATATTCAAAGTGAGTATGTGTGAAAATAGATAAAATAAATTTAAAAAAAAAAACGCTATGTGTAGTGAAAAGGTGTTAAGATGTGTGTTATGTACTAAAAGTGTTTTGCTATGATTTTACGTAATTTGATACATCATCATATGATTAATATTGTAAACTGTAGGATAACCAAGGTTTGGTTTTAAATTAAATTATTTCTTTTAAGTTGAGAAAGATTTTCTTTTATGCATGCATTGCTTAATTACAGGTAACGCTTAGGGAAATATGTGTAAGAGTGATGATTATTTTTTAAAAGAAAAATGAGAATTATATAACTCTTAACGAAGCAATATGCTCAATGAATATTTTGTTTTGATTTACTTATTATATGAAAAGGAGTGCATCACTAATTTCTGAGAAAATATATTGATTATTATACCTATGTCGTTTTATGTTGCATAATTATTTTTTTTTATGGCATCCTTAGTTGTCGATATATGTGTGATTTAGGCTTCATTTTATTTAGAATTGGTATTGATTTAGTATTGATATTTGTGTTCTAAAATTTTAGTATTCTTGGCCTTTATTTTGGGGAAGGATGTGGCCACATATATGACGCCTGTTAGCGGAAAAAAGAAATCATAGTAACCTCAGTTGTAGGAGGTGAAATAGCGTCTTAGAGAATGCTAGTCAAGCTGTACTGAAAGAGGTCGGAGAAACGAGAGGCCGACGTGCAACCAGATCGTTTGTTATAGTTGGAAAGAAGAGAATCCCTCAAAGTTCTAAGAACATGACTGCAAAATCGTCAGCCAGCGACTTGCAAAATCGTCAGCCTGTGCTTCTAGATGATTGATCAAAAGATATTGAAGTAATGAGAAGTGAAATAGTGCTTCAGGAGTATACCAGGCATCACACTTATCCTCACAACACTCCATGGGAATCTTCCATTGTTCGAACAGTTAATGTCAGTTCCTTCAGGGCCATGTGCGGTTTCTCTTTTCACAACCCCAACGGACTCGAATCTTGTTCCTTTTACAGATTTCACCCTCAAAACGGATTGAAGCCGCATAGCTCAAGATCCAGCGATAAGGTGATGGTCTAACACTGGGATGCTATATTTGACTAGAAACAACTCGAGAACACTGTGGAATGGTGATTTTGTGTTGGTCGGTGCATTGCAGTGTTTGATTCTTTTGTCAATTCCTACAGTCTCAGTAACGCATGAATACTTCACACCAATAACGATCAGATTCTAGAACCAGATGATTGATTTCTTCCATATTGGTATCCGGGTTTGACGTAAAGGGTGACCCAAGTATCATCTTCAACGTCTTCTCTCGGCCTTTCTTGAAAAACGCTTAAACCACTAAAAAATGTTCATGTGGGTACATTACTCATTCCTGTACACTTATATTTCAATATATTATGTTTCAGTGGAGGTGTTTCCAAGTTTTATGAAATTTCCCAACAATTTATTGCTTCATTACCGGCTTCTGGCGAAGCAAAGAAACAACTCTAATGAGGAAGGAAGCGAGTATACGGTTTTGTGTTTAAGCAGAAACGCGAGTGACACTTTCGTAATCGAAAGAGAAAGACTTTTCAACAGCTGTCGGTTGATGGCGAACGGCGCATGTACTTTTCTGTAGCAGTATCAGTCTCATATTATTTAACATCTTCCTCTCGTGTATTTATAATTTAAAAACGCCTTTGGTGTTGTAACGAAAAAATATTTTTACGCCACATATAAATTTATTGAAGACAACTTTCTTTATACTCAGTAGTACGTTTAGACCACCACTGCCATACCGGAATACCACAATTTTGAACATCTTGTAATATCATCATAGTTTTTCTTAACAGGTATCAAAAGACACTACTCCGATGCTAGATCATCGAGTGTCAATTACAGGTCTAAATAGATATATCAAAAGAGAAATCACTGGATAATAATTCAACCTTTGAAACACGTATTTAATGAGTTAATCATTCTTGGAACATATATGTAGACGATAGGAATACCCATCAAAGTATTTTACTAGCCCTAACAAGTATGCAAAAAACTAAATTCTATCATTGTATCATAGATTTAAATTGTCGATGCTCATCTCAGTGTGACGTTGGGCTATCATGATTTCTCAACCTTGGGGACTTTAATAAGATTAATTGCTTTTTCAAAACAACCTTTGCTCAACCAAAATGAAAACGAATATGTTTGATAGAAAAGCAGGTAGAAAATGAAGTGAAGTGGAGAGTGGAATGAGGTAACCTGACTGAAAGTTTGGATAGAGAGGTTGAAGGAGTGAGCGAGAAAAAAGAGAGGCTGAAGTAGGTGGTTGGATTAAAAGTTGAGTGAGTCAAGAGATTTAGTTATGTTCAACAATTGTTCCAGAAGTCTGAGCTAAAGAGTCGAGGGAAGGCTTAGTGGTAAGAGTCTGTTAGATTACTGGCTGGTGGGTTGAGTTAAGATAGTAAAAATTCTTGCTGAGAGAGCATTAATAATTGTTGTTATATTAACTATAAGTAAATAAATCGCAATTGTTGTTCTAGTGTCTCCTTGTTTGACTAATTGAGTCTTAGAGTTTACCAATTGAGTTTAGCCATGACACAAGAGGTAGCCCGAAACGGCAGGCGAACTTCTGTTATAAATCATCACAATCGCAGCTCATAAACTTATTTATTATGAACTTTGAGAGTCGCAACAATTTCTCACTCGGTGGCAACTCAGAACACACTCCACCACACTTAATTTTTTTTTTACTAGGTGGCACTGCTACAACAGCGCTTGTGGTTTGGTACCTCAATACATTGAAAATGCACTTGAATTTCATCGGTAAAGGAAAATGAACAGGAAGAGAAAATGTAATACAGGAAAAAAAACAGAACTCAAGAAAAGCTCAAAAATACAATGCACTAGTAAATTAATTTTATCATGAGCTACACAAAACCCGTTGCTTATGACCTTAGTTTTATTATCATCACTCTGAAGAACACATGAATCGAGAATATTTAACTGACTACTACTCTGTATGTAGATATTTGTGTTATGGTAAACGTTATTAACCCAATATAAGAAATGAACACTGTATTCTGAAATGAAAAATGAGAGTTACGACAAACACTGGGCGAAATTGTGAGCAGTGCCATTTCGGCCTGGTAGTCAAAAGTCAATACTAAAATCTGGTTATGAATGATTTGATCGGTGCTGGATTATAGAATGATCTGAACACTCGAATTCCGAATTATATAATGTAGTAATTTTTTGTGTTAGTTATAATATTTTTTTAAAAAAAAAAACTAATCATCTTTCGAAAGTTGAATCATGTAACAAACGCACATGTTACAGAGAAAGCACAACGTACCCTGATGATATCAAGTCACAGAAAACATTTAAGGATTTTACAAATAGAAGTCATTAAAGACATTACATTTTCATACCACACAACCGATTAACTGAACTTTCTTAAAATTAAGGGTCAGAAATATTATTTTTATTGACCAATCAGAAATTTACAAATATGTAATGATAAAAAATCAAGAAATATCTTTCTTATATATTTGATTTTATTCAAAAGCTGAAAAGGTGAATGGATTTTAAGATTTCCGCTATTAATTGTGCTAGTGAAATTTATAAAAAATGAAGAAGGCCGTTATGTATTCGATAAAACTTGATACTTTTTACAGTTAGAAAAACCTTTAAATTAAACGGATGCTTAATCGAGAATGAAAGGCATATTTACTTATGAAAAAAAGAACGCATGTAAAATCACGAAAGTCAAATCTTTCTAATAATTGTATAAGACTATATATGAATAGGTAAAAATAAATAAAATATTCAATTGATTGAAAACGTTCATAATAATGTGTAAAGGGAATTTCATGCATGATGAAAATTACAGATTATACAGAAAGAGGAACTATTTTTTAAAGGACATTTTAACATAAATATTAAGTTTTCACTCTATTACAGTCAAATTACTTACGAAGGGGTATCATAAAGCTCTAATTGCTAAGAAATAACCGAGATATTTTGGGTAAATTTGACTTCTATATAAATTCATTCTTATTTGCATAATGATTAAATTACACTCCATGTTGATTTATTTCAGGAACTCAAAGAATGAAGTTATCCTCAGCATAGTTAAGTTTTGTTGTTACTAAAATAATCGAGAGATAGAAACTTAATTTTTTTTTATAATTTTAAAATTTTCTACGTAACGAAGTACCA
>BMAW01063110.1:7668-19627 GCA_019974015.1 Nephila pilipes
AATGCATTCCTCCGTTTCAGAGTGGCTTCCGTAAAGGAAGATCCACAGTAGATAACATCCTTCTACTCGAAAGTCAGATTCGCTCTGCTTTCGTACGGAGGAATCATTTGGTTTCTATTTTCTTTGATATCGAAAAGCATTTGACCATACGTGGCGCTATGGGATTCTGCACACTCTATACGATTATGGTCTGAGAGGATATTTTCCTCTTTTTATAAAAATATTTTTATCGTTTAGATCATTTAAAGTACGGGTTGGTAATGTTTTATCTTCATCTTTTATTCCATTTGAAGGAGTTCCTCAGGGGAGCATTTTGAGCCCCACTCTTTTTATTTGTCATCTGTCACCTATACTTTCTCATCTACAACCATCTGTACATGTCTCATTATACGTGGACGATCTGCAGATTTCCTGCGAAGGATCGTCAATGCGTATCATTGAGCGACGACTTCAGACCGCAGTCAATAATCTGGTTACATGGTGTGACGCGAATGGGCATAGTATTTCTACCATCAAGAGTAGTTGCGTGCATTTTTGTAGGAAACGGGGTCTCCATCCTGATCCTGACATTCGCATCCGTAATACATCTATTCCCGTCGTCTCTGACGTCCGCGTCCTTGGAGTAATTTTCGACTGCAATCTCACTTTCTTTCCACACATTTTACATCTGCGGAAGTAGTCTGAGAAATCCCTGAATATCTTGAAGATGTTGTCCAACACCTGTTGGGGAGCGTATCGAATTTATTTACTCCGAGTTTATGGGTCGGTTATTTTGTCTCGGATCGACTACAGATGTATCGTCTATGGATCTGCTTGCAAAACTACCTTGCGGAAGCTTGACCCAGTCCATCATAATGCTCTGAGAATCTGCTGTGGTGCGTTTCGAACGTCACCTGTGCAGTCTCTATGTCCTTTGTAACCAGCTACCTTTGTCTTTGCGGCGCCTGAAGCTTTCGCTCTATTATCATTTAAAAATGTCATCTCTTTCATCTCATCCATTACAGAACATTAATATCAGCCCATCTTTACGGAGATTGTACGATGCGCGATCTTCTTTCATGCGGCCTTTTTCTGAAAGGATGTAAGAATTCATCGAGGAACTTGGCCTACATGACTTAGTTGTTCAGAAACGAAATTTTATTAAATTTTCCCCTTGGAATATGCCAAGGTTTATATATCATAACCATTTTTCTTCATACTGCAAGAGCACCACATGTCCAGTTGTTTTCCAGAGTATTTTCGCCTTCCATCGCTGTCAATATATGGATTGTATTCCAATTTATACGGACGGATCGAAAGGAATTAGATATGTCGGCTGCGGTTTCGTTTCAAATGACATCAGGCACAGTTACTGGCTCGACTCTTCCTGCAGTGTATACACTGCCGAAGCAGTCGCCATTTACTGTGCCCTGAAATTAGTCGAGAAATCCAGTTCTCGAAAGTTCGTTGTATACACTGACAGCAGGAGCATCCTGGAATCATTGGTCAATCTGAACGATCGCTTTCACCCTATTGTGATGGAGATTGCAGACATGGTTTGCTGTCTTTATAACCAGGGTTATATTATTAAATTCTGTTGGGTACCTATTCATGTAGGTATTTTAGGAAATGAACAAGAGGACTCGGCTGCACGATCGGCGACGATTCCTCGGCAGCTTGCAGTTACATTTGAGGACATTCGTCGTCATATTTTAATTCTTATTCATTAGTCATGGCAGGAATCGTTGAATCTACAAATTAATAATAAATTGCACTCGGTGAAGCCGATCATCGGAGAATGGCCTGTTTTTCCATTGCGAAGAGCAGATGTCAGATTGACTCGCCTTCGCATTGGATATAGTCGATTTACTCACAAACATCTTTTGTTTGGAGAAGATGCTCCCGAGTGTCCTTCCTGCCATGTCCCTTATTCTATTCATCATATTTTAATTGACTATCCGGTATTTGATCATCATCGCCGGCCTTTTTTTCATTCATATGTTTTAAATCTACCTGACTTGGTGTGGGAAACCCCCACCATAATTTATTTTCTTTTTTACGACATATTGGCATTTTACACCACATTTGATTTTAACCTTTTATCTGTCTTTTTGTGTTTGTCTTGTTCTTTTAATGCCATCGAATTCTAATCGATTTTAACAAGTGTTTGGCTCAGCATAGCCTACTTTGGCTCTTGTGCCATTAAAATCGACAGTCACTCACTAGCATTGACATACTCGATTTACTCACAAACATCTTTTGTTTGGAGAAGATGCTCCCGATTGTCCTTCCTGCCATGTCCTTTACTCTATTCATCACATTTTAATTGACTGTCCGGTATTTGATCATTATCGCCGGACTTTTTTTCATTCTTCTGTTTTAAATCTATCTGACTTGGTGGGGGAAAACCCGCACCATAATTTATTTGCCTTTTTACGTCATATTGGCCTTTTACACCACATTTGAGTTTTAACTTTTTATCTTTTGTGTGTTATTTGTGTTTGTTTTGCGTTTTTAAGGCTGTTACTTTTTAATAGATTTTAACAAGTGTTTGGCGCAGTATAGCCTACTTTGGCTCTTGCGCCATTAAAACCTACTATCACTCACTCACTGATGCAAGGAATATTTGTTGATTTTCTACGTAACCACTAAACTTTTCTAAAGCCCACACTACTGCCAAGGCTTCTCGTTCGTTTTGGAGTAGTTTTGCTGAGCTGGGATCATCAGACGACTTGAATATTCGATGACATGGTCATCGGGGCCACTTCCCTAAAGTAGGACTGCTCCTAAGGCATAATTACTTGCGTCTGTACGGATGGTGAAAGGTTTACGTCCGTCAGCTTGCTTCAATATAGGAGAATTTGTTTGCGTTACGCTTTAATTTCCTTACCTTTTTTTATTATTGATTTTAATCAAATGTTTTAACATTTTTTTTTAAATTTGACAAAAATACTTATCAGATTAAAATTTTTAATATTTTAACTTGGCCCGCTTTTAACTTAATGTAACTTTGGCTTAACTTATATTCCGTTTTTTAAATGACTCACTTAAGGTTTGGCGCAGCATAGCCATATCTGGCTCTTGCGCCATAAAATTTCAATATCACTCACTCACTCAATATAGGAGAAGTCATCAAGCGCATCTTCAACGTCTCAAAAGATTCTTGTTGCTCAGGACCCCAGTGCCAATGCACTTTCTTCTTTGTGAAGTTACTAAGCGGGCGTGCAATGTCAGCAAAGTTAGGGACATATCGATGAAACCAAGAGCAAGTTTGTAGTAAAGATTGGACTTCTTACACATTGATAGGGACTGGAATTTTTTGAATAGAAGCGATCTTCTCTTGGTCAGCTTCAATTCCATCCTTCGTTATCCAGAATCCCAGATGCTTCACACGGTCACAAGCAAAGCGACATTTATCTCGGTTTGCATGAAGTTTAAAGATAGACAGTCTTTCAAAAACTTTTTCGGGATCTTCCAGATGTTTGTCAAATGTTTCCGAGAGAACAATGATGTCATCTAGGTTGGAAAGTGTGAAGACGTCTTTCAAGCCACTTCGAAACTTGTCAATTAATCTTTGAAAAGTAGCCGGAGCATTCCGTAGGCCGAAGGGCATACGTAAGTAGCGATAAGTTCCAAAAGGGCAAATGAAAGCAGTTTTGTCCTGGTCAATGTCAGCAACCTTTATTTCATGGTAACCTGATTGCAAATCAATTGTTGACATGTTGGTGTTGCTTCATTCAATAGATCATCCATTCGTGGTAAGGGATACGTATCCATTTTCGTAACAGAGTTCAACTTCCTGTAGTCGACACAAAGACGTACTTTCCCATTTGGTTTAGACCCGTGTGGTGACCGGGAATGACAGAATAGTCCTACTGTAGCTCATACATGTCGTAAGAGGCGACTCAAATGGGTACCCAGCGTCTGGGGGTATAGCCGGGCACCCTGCCCCTGAGGATTACTTCAGGGGACCTCTTGGACTTGCCTTCTTCAGGTACGTACGGGCATCATGACCCCGAGGCACCTTAGTGATCTTTTTCTTTCCCATGGGATTTACTGTCTTTGGTAAACACGGGTGATGCACTCCTGGGATACCCTAGCGATCTTTCTCTATTTTAGACCCTCCTTCTTGTCAACCAATTATCTTTTTCTCAACTTCACGTCTAGACCACAGTTTAGTCTTGTTTTGCGCAGCATAGCCATATCTGGCTCTTGCACCAATAAACTTTACATTCACTCACTCCCATTTTGTTTAGGAACAAGTACCAAAGGTGCGGCATAAGGGGACTCGCACTCTCCGATTACATTCTGCTTCAGCAGTTCTTCAATTCGTCCCTTCAAAATATCTTTCTTTATGGGATTCATTCTGTATTGAGACGTTACTATTGGGGGGTGATCAACCGTGTCGATACGATGTTCGATAAATGGCGCGGGCCCTCCCCCTGGTTGGAAACATGTCTCATTTTTGTCCAGGAATATATTTAATTTTCTTGTTTGTTCTGGAGATAAGTGTTTACCCTCATCTTTTCGAAGTTCGAATGTACTGATGGCTATATCTTCCAAGGGCTTCTTGAAGAACTCGTACTGTTTTCGAAGATTTTTGGAAAAATGCCATTTTTCGCCTTGCACGTCAAGGACGATTCCAGCTGCATTGAGGAAATCCCTTCCTAACAGAGTCTTATTTCCTTTTGCTTCAGGCAATACTAGAAATTCTATTGGGATAACTTTGCCTTCAATGTACAGGTTGACGACAGCACTCAGAGCCGTAATGGTCTGTCGAATTCCATCAGCCATCATAAATGAAATAATCTTGTTCTCAAAGATGATGTCATGCTCTTGTAGGAATTTGAACAGCTTTTCATCTGCAATGGTATGGGAAGCACCGGTATCCGCACATATAGCAATCTTTTCTCCAAAAATGCTGAGAATAATCAAACTTGGACTTTTCTTTATTGGAAAGGGTTTCCTGAATTCTTCTTTCTTCTTGAAAGTCTGAATTGGATTATTTTTCATTCCAGGCCTTAGGCTATTGTATGCGTCCAATTTCTCAGCCAATTCCAAAGGATTTTTCAAATCCGCCCAAATATCCAGAAAGTGTTATTTGATATTTGCTGGAGTTTTTCTTTTTATCTGTTCAGCGATGATTAAACTTTTAAGTTGATCAAACGTGGTTATCTTCAATTCTTTGATCCAACCTTCAAGATAAGAACTTAATTCGAAATAAAAGTCTCGCCATGTTGAGTCAGGGGTTTTCTTTTGCTGGGAAAAGTACTGCCTAAACCTATCCCCTGTAACTCGAAATCTTTTTAGAACCATTTCTTTTACCTTTTCATAGTTTTGAGAATCATCTTCATCCTCTCTTGCGATGAGCTGAGCTGAGCTATATCAGGTGGTAATGAGCCAATCAGGTATGCTGTCCAAGTTTTTTCAGGAATGTTCATGAACTTCACTTGACTTTCGAAAATAGTCAGGTATAGACCCATTTCGTCTTCCTTCGAGTTGAATCTCGGAATAATTCTATTTAGCTCAAGCTTCGAGTTTTACAACTGCTGGCTTACAACAAATGTTTGTGATAACTTCTACATTTCAAGTTGAATTTTCAATTTTTCCAGTTCGAATTCTCTTTCTCGTTGCTGGGCAACCTCCACAGCTTTCTGTTTCTCTTCCAGTTCCATAATTTTCTGTTGTTATATGTTGTAAGAAACAAATATCCACTCTGAATTCCGCGAGCTGCATCTACCCGATGCTGGATGCTGTTGGAAATAATTCAGACTTCAACTAGTAAAGTAAATCATATTTATTCAGAGCAACCACCGAGCACACCCTCGCCATTGCTTCATTCTATTTACAAGTCTATAAAATGACGTCACGCAGTAACGTCACAGTTACAGTTATACAGACGTGGTGGCATGCAGCGCCACTCACTTACAAAAAACACTCTTCTTCACAACATATACTCCCCCCTTTGAGACTTGGGGAGAGTCTCAAACCTATAACAATCATAATTCAACAGATCAAGTCTCTTTGGTTCTTTAACTAATCTTCCAGAAGAAGTATATTTCTTTACAATTACATCATTAGTATTCAAGACATTTTCTGGTTTAGCACATTTAACAGAAATCGATTCCCCTTTTAACTCCTTATCATTATTTGCAATCGCTTGTATTTCCAAAGGGAAGATACGTTGCACCGGGCGTATTACTGAGCCATGTTGAGTTTTAAGTCGAACTGTACGAATCTCCCCGTCTCGACCAGGAATTAACTCTATAATTTTAGCTATAGGCCAAAACAAACGCTTCTTATTATCGTCCCCAATTAAGACCACTTCACCAACTCGGGGTTCACGCACCGGATTATCATTCTGTTTCTGTATTAACTCACTTAGATATTCTTTTCTGAATCGTTGCCTTAAATCACTTAAAAGTTTAATTCTGTATTTCATTCTTTTTCTAAAGTCTCGCGAATTTAATTCGTCAATATCTGTAGTACTTGAACAACGATTCTCTATTAAAAACATTGCAGGAGTAAGAGGAATCAATTCCTGTGTATTTTCAGAAACATAAGTTAAAGGTCTACTATTGATTAAAAATTCACAATCACAAATCACTGTTGACAATTCTTCGTAGGTTAGTACTGATTTTCCAAGAGTACGTCTTAACAATTCTTTAATAAGGCGAATCAACCTTTCCCACCAGCCTCCCCACCATGCTGCGGTGGGTGGTATAAATTTCCAAACTATTTTTTGAGTTGATGTTTCTCTCGATATTTTATGCCAATCCAATTTTGAAAGGTCATTAAAAGCACCTCGAAAATTGGTTCCGTTGTCATAGTAAATTATCCTGGGCCTCCCACGTCTGGCAATGAAACGTCTAAGGGCAAGCAAAAAGGCATCAGAGGACAAAGAGTTTACTAATTCAAGATGGAGGGCGCGATAGACTGCGCAAGTAAATAATGTAATCCATACCTTTTCGCCACTTTTTAAAAATAGAGGCCCAGCTAAATCAATTCCTACCACTTCAAATATCGCACAATCAGTTACTCGGTCTGGTGGTAAAGGTGATGGTCCGCTTGACAATGATTTAACTTTAAAACGAGCACATATAACACACTTATTTAAAACACTCTTAATAGTTTTTCTAGCTCTGATAATCCAGAACCTTTCTCTAATTAATGATTGCATTATTTGGATTCCAGCATGACAGTTCTTCTTGTGTATAGATCTGATTAAAAGTTCTGTAAATTTACATTTATTAGGTAACAATATAGGATACAAGAAAGAACTTTCATCTTCACGTTCAGTTATTTTAGATTTAGTTCTTAAAATATTATCCACATCAACAAAGGTAACAAACTTTAAAAATTCAACATCAGGTAAATAATATGTCTGAGTTATATGTATCAATCGTTTCTCCGAATTTTCAATTTCAGCAACAGAAAGTTCAAGTTCCTTACATTTGTTACTGTCTTTTCTACAATTATTTACAAATCTGAAAATCCACGCAAATATTCTTAACATTTTATCATAATCAGACACATTACACAGAAGCAAGGGGGTGCGTCCTCTGCCAGATCGACCATCGCATTTTTAAGTTTCTTTCTCTCTACATTGACTTCCTGGTGCTCGCAATCGATTTCCCCATCTGGCCAATGTTCCGAATTTTGTTTCAACCTGGAAGGTCCCTCCCACCATTTAGAACTAAGCATTTATCGTGGAGAACAACCACGAGATAGCAAATCAGCGATATTCATGTTTCCTGGGACATACTTCCATGATTGAATTTCAGTCAATTGTCTAATTTCCTTTACCCTGTTGGCCACAAAAACTGACCAGTTTCCATGTTCCTTAATCCACCAAAGTGCTGTAGTGGAATCGGACCAAAGAGTAACTTTCAAATCAGGCATATTAAGCGCCTTCAAAATAGAATTTACAAGTCGAGCACCAACACAACAAGCCATTAGCTCTAAACGTGGTATACTCATAGGGTTGAGTGGGGCGACTCTAGCCTTCGCTCTAACGAGAATTATACTAACTTTTGAATCCACTATTGATCTAGCAAAGACGCATCCCGCATATGACCCCTTGCTTGCATCTACAAATACATGCAATTCAGAGAAAGAATCAATTTTCATGTAACGTGGAATAGTTATATATTTCAAAATTTGAATTTCATTAAACCACTTCAAAAATTTACTTGCAACATTTTTAGGTAGCTCCTGATCCCATGCAATTTTCATCCTCCATAGATCCTGTAATAGCAATTTGGGGAGCAATGTAGACGGCGTCAACATCCCAATGGGATCGAAAACCCTCTGCACCACGGACAAAACTAATCGCTTTGTGATTTTCGTTTCGCACGTTAAGGTATCTAAATTCGTGCAACATTTCAAATTATCATTATCCAAGTCCCACATGATACCCAAAATAAAAGTATCGCCTGAGTGCTTATCAATACTTCTACTAGCCACATTGCTCTCAAAATTACGTAAATTAAAACATCTTTCTGACATAATTAATTTAGTCTGATCAATAAATCTCTCTATTTCATCAGCATTGAAAACACCAGCTACACAATTATCTACATAAAAGGAAGATTTTAATTTTTGTGCAACTTCTTTAAATTCAGGACTGCAGTTTTCCAAAAGATGCATAATAGACGCATTCAATAAGTAAGGACTGGAAGACACTCCAAATACAACGTGACAATGCCTGTAAACTAATTGGTTTTCAATGCATGGGGAAAAAAATCTGAGATAGTCTCTATCCTTAGGCGCAACAGATAGCATCAAAAAAGCCTTCTCAATATCGGCCACTATTCCGATAGGATAGTTTCTGAAACGATCTAAAATGTCCGGTATGAGCTCAATAAGGTTTACACCTTTACATAAACAATCATTTAACGAAGGTTTTCCCTTTTCACACGCGGAAGCGTCAAATACAGGTCGTATTTTGGATGTCGCACTACCTAATTTAATCACAGGCCTATGAGGCAAATAATGACTATCATTGTTCAATTCTGCTTCCGGCACTCATTCAATTATATTCAAATTTTCCCATTCCCTAAATACCTTTTTATAATCATCAAAAAATTTACCGTTTTTTAAGTTATTCGTCATTCGTAAATGCCTCTTCCACGCTAGCTCTTTGTTACTGGGCAAATTCGTAGTATTACATTTCCATGGGAGCGTAACTTCAAATCTCCCATCGGGAAGAATTTTCATTTTATTCTTAAAATCGGTTAAATCAAAATTGTCTTTCGCGTTTTCATTAAGGAAGGGATCAGTTATTCCTAAAACATCTAGTTCCCATAATTCCTTAACACTAACATTCCTCACATGCAACGACGATGTCGTTAACATAGTATTTTTAACATTCGAATTTAATTTTCCGATTACTGTCCATCCTAGTTTAGTTTCAATAGCCGTTAATCCAGAATCTAACTCAATTAAATTCCCAGTTAATAATTTACCAATATTATCAGCCCCAATCAATAGCCCTATTTCGGTTTCTTTGCAACTCGGATCCGATAAAATAATTCCTTTATTTTTCAACTCATTTAGAATACGCTTATCCTCCATTTTAGAAATAAACCCACATATTTTCTTTTCCGAAAGCACTTCAAAACTACATACATAAGAGCGCTCTAAATCACTCACCTCAATAGAGAACACCCTGTGATGTTTAGGTTTCGTTTCATTCCCCCCGAAGAGAGAATGAATTATAGTTTCCTCTCTGAGCGGAGTGACCTTCAAACTATTCATAACGCTCTCGCTGATATAGCTATTTTCACAAGCGGAATCAATGAGAACTCGAATTCTTTTTTCCCGACCTTTGACCCGTATGAAAACGCAGAGAGTTTGAAAATAAATACTTTCGTTTCTGTTGCTATTAGATAGAGAATTCTCAGTTTTTACGGAACACCTTTGATCACAATTTTTATCCAATTTAGGGCACATAATTTCAAAATGAGAATAGTTACATTTAGAACAATTAATACTATTTCTAACTTCACAATTTTTACTCAAATGACCTGTTTTAAAACATATAAAACAAGCACCTTTTCTTAATAATAATTGTCGTTTTGCAATCATAGACATTTTTCTAGCAGTATAACATTTTTCACTTGGATGAAATTTATCACAAAAAATACAATTGTTACTCTTCTTACCTGCAGAATTTTCGGAGCTTACCAGGGCTGATGCAGTCATTAAATCATTAGGTTTAATCCTTTCGGTTGGGGGATCCTTCTTTCGAATATTAGTTCCGAACCCAGATTTGGCCAGCTGTACCATCTCGTCCCCTTGGACTTCTAGGCGAAGGAAAGTCATTAAATGTTCTAAAGAACGCGATCCTTTGGCGTCCGTTTCACTGCTACGTTTTCTTTCCCAAGCCATCAGGGTTTCCTCAGGTAAACAGGATTCCACTAAAGGCATTAAAAACTCTCCATACTTCTCTTGGGTTCGTCCGAGACTCTCTAATGACCGCAATTTACCTTCGAGTTCGTCGTACAAGGAGGGCAAATCCGTTTTCGTTCTGCCAGCAATAGCATTCTTCATAACTAAACTCAAAAGTTATCGAACGTAAATCTGTACGAGCAAGTCCCCACGGCCATATCTCTCCTTTAGTTGTTGAATGGCCTTAGGATAGTTATCCGCCGTGGCAGGAAAACTTAAAACTAATCTTTCTGCTTTCGATTTCGGTTCAACAGACTGCAATAAGTATTGCATCTTATCTTCATCTGCAATACTTCTATCATTATGAATTTTCTGGAATTGACTCCAGAAAGCCAAAAAGTCTTTAGCTTCGCCGCTAAATTTCTTCAATTCAATTTTAGGCAATTTGAAACTTCGCTTTTCAGTTTCGGTAGGAATAGCAGCTTCTTGTGATTTCGAATCCACTCGGGAACAAATTTCGATATATCGGTCACGATAGCATTCCGCTTCTTCCACATCATTCAAATAGAGCTGCTCGGCTTCTTCCGTGTTCAAGAATTGTGCGGAAACTTGATTCTGACAAGAGTCGAGTCTTTCGAATTTATCTATAATTTGCACCTTCAAAATCGACAGTAAATTCAAATCTATCGGTTCTTTCATAAGTTCAGTTTCAATCTTTTTAAAGCTAAGAGAAAATGCTGTCCTCAGCCCTTTCCTTTGGGCCTTCAAAGCATTCAGCTATCACTCGCGGTTATGAGATCTTTAAGTTCAATAATTTGAGATTGTCCGACGGACCCAAACTCAATTCTATGGCTAACGTCCTTAAATCCTCTTTTCAGGATCTTCCCAAAAATGCTATTTTTCGTCGTTAATTAGTCTATTTCAAATTTAATTTACTAACGTTCAATTAAAGTTAATGAATAAAAGTTCACTAAGTGACAGTGTTGATTCTGTCATCTAAAAACGTTATAATCACTCAATACTCATGCAATAAAATTTTTCGTTATGCATAAAATAATACTTATGCACTTTAAATTTCCGTTAAATATATAAATAACAATATTTATTCACTTTTGCTGAAAAAAAATAAAATTCCCTAATCTCAATTTGTGATAATTAATTTGCAAATCAATATTAAGAAGATTAAAATCAAACAAATTCTTTAATATCAAATATCTTCTAATGCCTTTCATCAAAATCAAAACCAAAATAAGTTTATATAATATTCAGGTGAAAATGTAGTTTAGAGTAACTTCTTGGCGAGATTTGAAAAATCGCCAAATTTGGCGATTTTTACGGCGGAGCCTGAACTCCGCGAAGCAGAAAAGTAGGAATTTTTCGACTTACCTAAGTTTCAGTGGCGTCTTGATTTTCCGGTGGGTAAAGAGCAATAACGGTTTGTAAAAATTCAAGGTACGTTTCATCCTGCATGGAATGATTGTGTATCCTTCTCCACATATATTCACCCATGTACGAATCAAATTCTCCTTCGATATGGCGCATGCTATGACGAAGGAAGCGCTTGATTGCTGACCATGTTCCTTCAATG
>BMAW01063121.1:0-35659 GCA_019974015.1 Nephila pilipes
CCGGTGTGCAAAAATTAAGGTCGAGGTTGAAAAATTAGCAAATCAGCGGACGAAGAGGCAGAACGGACTGAAATACCAATCATGAGGTTAATTAGGGAAAGGTACGGTAGCACATGCACAGATATGCAGCAAGACGTAATGCGGCAGTGTCGGAGAGGGATAAAGCACGCCGGCGGTGTAAGTATTTCTGGGAAAGCAATTGCACGGCGTATATCAGTTTGAACGACATCGAGTTGCTGTTTCAAATGAACAATCAATCTATTAGACGACAACTGGATGATTTTACCCGAGATCCAATCATTGAAAAGATAGAGGAAAGTCGAAGTGCAGCTATGGAGTTCAGGATTGCTCAAAGCATCGTTTCACAAACATTGGAGAGAAGGAACAGCTGACCAACAATTCAGAAATGGTCGCCCACGAGCAACCACGCCAGAGGACGACCGATATATTACCCTACAGGCCAGAAGGAAGAGGCGATAGACAGCGGGAGAAATCGCTAAATACACGGCACAGGTGATTGGATGACCGATATTGCGTTTCACCGAGGGCAAGAGGCTGCACATTGGAGTTCTGTTTGCACGACGACCAATACGGTTTGTACCTTTAACACCTGCTCATCGAAGATGGCGTTTTCTGTAATGTAAGGAACACTAGAATTAGACAGATAACAAATATGGTCGAGTACTCTTTACGGATGAGAGCAGACTTAGTCTCAGTAGTGGTTCTAGACGCATATGCATTTGGAGAGAGCGGGGAACTCACAAGAATCCCTCCAACATCATCGAAAGAGTCCGATGATTTGGAGGTCGTGGTGTTCTCATCTGGGAAGGCATCATGCTTGATTGCACTGAGCCCCCTTCACATCTTCGAAGGAGATTCAGTCACTGTGGCCCTCTATTGTAACGAAACTCTCCTTCCTTATGTGCGTCTTTTTAGAGGCGCTATGGGTCCGCAGTTCCTTTTCATGGACAACAAAGCGCCAGCTCATCGCACAGTAGCTGCCGAAGAACTGAGACACAGCGAGGATTTTGAATGCATGGATTCACAGACATGATCTCCGGATCTAAATCCCATTCAGCATGTATAGGACATTCCAGAGAGACACTTTACAGAACATAACTTACCGCCAGTAATGATTACAGAGCTCCGATTGGAGGTACAAGACGAATGGGCTGCAATGCCTCAACAACTCATTGACAACCTCATACTCAACAAGTGATAGCAGTCAAGGGAGATTAAATTCCCTGCTGGATGTTTCGGCCTTCAGTCACATTGTGATCCATGCTACTTTTTCAATAAAGTTCCTTTTTATTCTTTTGACTCCTTTTTGATAATTTTTGCTTACATAACTCGTGTTCTAACTTCTTCGGGGTCTTATGGTATTATTTGTGCTGATTTGGAAAGCTTTTGCATAACGTTATATTGAGAAAAAAAAAACCACCTCGTCCTTAATTTCTGCACAACAGTGTATACGAAAATTTGAAGCAAAAGTGTTAAAAAAAGTAATATTTCGAATGCTTTTTTATGTAGTAAATTTGGATTTGAGAAATGTTAACCATTATCTTCACCTCGAAAATAGTGGCCGTGGTAGCCTAGTGGACATGGTTTTGGACTCGTGATCAGCGGTTTTCATTTAGTTAAATATCTCACTGTTTGTTTTAATAAATTAATTAACCCCGAATTCTTCAATAAAACTGGTCATTTGATAGATGTTTAACTGAAATTTTTTAAAAAAAACTTTCTGATTTATTAATAAACTTCATGAGATGTTTTTGAAATTTTGTTAAAGGAGCTTTCTATTTATAAAATTTCGTATCATAGTAGTCTCCAGACGGTTGACTTCAATGCGAGGTCTCCCATCTGAGGTTATGACTTTTTCCAATACCCGGGAGCTATCTTCTTATCAATTTCGCCTTACAACATAATTTTAATTTCTTAAATATACCAGAATTGGGTCCTACATTTGTGGCTCATTAAGGTAAGCGCAACCCATATATTTCTTTGATTTCTAATAGCATTCTTTATTTGGTGAATAAGTGGGTGGTTCTGGACCGGGAATCTTTGAGTGATCACCGGTTTGGGGGTGTTCATCTGCAATGTGAATTAAATACTACCGAATTTTATTTAAAAACTAAATACGGTTTCAATAAGTTTCTGAAATTTTTTAAAAATTCTACCACAAGCTTATACAAACAGTTGAATTAGCTTAGCTGGAGGATTATGCAATTTTACTGATTTCAACCACCCGGTAGTCCGCATTCAAATCCTCTCGTAAGCGATGGGATTACCATTCCAGTTTTTTCTTAGTGGGACAATAACTTAAAAATTTTCATAAATAAACTAAGTGCTCTTAAAAGGGAAATAATATATCTTATCAAAAATAATTTTCCACCTGGAGAAATTGATAATCTACAATTACAATATAAAAAAGAAAGATATATTTAAAAGGAAAATTCTTGAGACTAAACAAGAGGCCTAGAATACTTCTGCGCCTTCAATAACGAAAACTTTGGCCTGACGTTCAGGGAGTTGTATTTTGAAAGTCCTTGAACTTTAGGCCTCTTTAGGTAATTATTGCTAGTATCCTTGGTCTTTAACAATCTCAGTAGTGGGAAGGCTTCCGACCTAGATTTTTTTTACTATGGAATTTGGAAACATACTTTTTATAATTTTCCTAACCTGTTAGAGGATTTATCAATTTTTGCATACAATTGTCCTATTTCTCAAATAATTTAAAATGTGCTAAACTGAAATTCCTCATTAAATATGGTAAGATCCCGTCATCCATTATATCGTATAGACTCATTTGTTTGTTACCAACCTTAAGGAAAATTGTTGAGCGTGTTATTGTCTATAGATTATGTTTCTGGATTCATCAAAACAATTTATTCATCCACTACAAATCGGTTTTTAAAAAGGTTTTAGCTATGATGATGCGATTTCCCATTTGCTTTCCCATATCAAACAAAAAAGATCTATAAAACATGTTCTGTTACTTTAATCGATGTCAAGGACGCAATATAAATTGGTCTATTCTATTAAAAAAATTTAGAAATCTTCGTTTTCCAAAAGTTTATTTGTTCTTAATAAATCGACACATTAATTTTTTCTGATACTAATTTTACGATAAAGTATCTAATTACTCAAGACTGTGCACAGGGTTTGATGCTCGCACCCACTCTGTTGAATTTATATTTTAATTCTCTTCTGGATATTGATTGATAAATCTTTTTTAGTTCATGTTTTTGCAGATGATCTGGTTTTTATTCCCTCTGGTAATTCTAGTAGAAGGCCTAAATCATAGCTCCAATATTTTAATTTATCTTTTTGCTGAGCATCTGGCATGACTGTTTGGAGATTTCGATTGAAAAAACAGCCTGTTTTGTGTTTCGATGCACATTAATCTATTACTAGGAATTTTGTGGTAGGAGCGTCTGTAGTCGAAACGCAATTTTCAAACTAAACAATTCCTGTATTAAAATTTAGAAATTTTATAAATATTTAGGTATTTTCATCGACTGCTGCTCTCCTGGAGGTCCCCACCCATTAACTATCTTAAACAAAATTTATCATCTCTCTTTAAAGTTTATTAGGGTTTCCTTCGGTGATTTCAATTCTAAAATTTATGGCAATTATCTATTATAGAACCATAATAATGTATGGTGCGGGAGTCTAGGTTGGTGATCTAACTCCTCTGAAATTATCAAGTTAAACTCCATTCAGAGCACTTACCTTTTATATATTACCAAGGCCAAAAGAACCTCTCCAACTGCTGCTTTGCAGGTAATTGCCGCGGTTTCCTTTATTCATCTTACCCTAAAATTTTATTTTCTTAAGTATCAAATTTGGAAATAGAATAATAGAAACTTTTTGCACCCCTGATTAATAATATCCCATTCGATTCAAATATTTCACTGAGAGCTGTTCGTCCTGAAAAACAAATCATTTTTCTTAACAAATTTTCTGGGCCTTCCGAGTGGGAAATTTACACCGACGGAGAAAGTATTGGACCCGAAAATGAATTCACCGTACGTATTAAATAATGTTTTCACGTTAAAATTGAATTCTTATAATTCAGTGATTTCCAGGCAGAGCCTTCGGTAATCGAATTTACCGTATTGTGGTCCGTCTCTCATTACTTCAAAATTACTATTTATCTCGACAGTTTATCATCAGTATCGCTACTGCAAAGTACCAGTGTAACGTCGTGATCCCGGAATGCGTAGAATGAAGCGGTAACGTGAAGGGATCACACAGCTTAAGAGAAGATAATTCTTTATTTTACAAAGTTGATATTCGTTTCTATTTAAACGTTTCCGCCTGGATTCTTTTTACACACACTGCTAACACATCTAATTACATAGCACCGAGGCAAAACGCATATATCTACGCAGCACAAGTCCAAACACATATAGTTGAAAAACCACCAATATCTTAATATCCGATGTAGTTTGAATTAGTTCTAAATTCGCAAGAGAAGGCAATCGCCTCCCACTTCTAGCTGTAACGCTCTCTAGCTCCTCCGCCGGAATCCCCCTTTTCTCTTTTTTCTTCTCCCTTTTTAAGACCTCGGGTAGGTCTGCCTCACGCCCTCCTTTTTCTTTTATTTCCCTTTTTTGAAAGAACAACCCAATCAAAGACAAACTCCGATTTTTGTCCCCTGCAACACTATTCGCTCAAGTCGGACAATGTCAGTCTTCCCAACGTGCAAGCCGGTGTCGGCCGTCACACAGCTAGGCCATAAATTCACATTATATCCATGACATGGGTCAACAATACCTCACAAAGAGGATTCAACTCTGCCGCACCTGTGTAACAGAGTCCATGAATGTGGCTGACCCAAGCCACCTGACTTTGTTCTTTATTGCTTTTAAGCTATATATTTTTATTGAATGGGAAACCGGGAACAAAACCGAGGTTCAAAACAAGTCTGTGGAAGGGTTATTTATAGCCTACGCTACACCAGAAATAAATCGGCCTTTATTAATATCATTAAAGAAAAATTAGCAACTTATTCTGAATTTTGCAACGTACACTGGGTTCGGGCCCACGTCAGAGATTATTACAATGAAATTGCAGATTCATTTGCAAAACTCGCTGTCACCGATGGAGAAGCAAAGAGGTTCCTGCTTCTTGGTCTCATATAGTTAAGATTTTTAAAAAATAAGCCTCTCTCTCTCTTTCCGACTGGGAGTTTTGGTGGTTAACTAATAGTGTTAGTATTTGGGCTCTGTCTTATATTCCAAGACCAAATTTGAATTTTTATAACATTCCAATTCAGGTTTTATTACTCGCTTCTTAATCAGTTATGGTCCCTTCATTTGTTACTTAAATTGTTTTAATTTGAAAAATAAAAATTTATGTTCCTGTGGATCTGTTGGAGATGTTGCCCACTACGTTTTCTCTCTCTTCTCTTACCCTGTTACCAAAAGTTTTCATTTAAATTGTCCTGTTGTTGAAACCTATTTGGCTAAAGTTTGTGTGTGAAAATCTTATTTAGCTTTTCAAGCTTAAATTCCCAATTCTTATAGCTCGTAAAATTACGCAATACATGTAATAATTGTTTCAATGTGTGTGTGTGTGTGTGTTTGATTACATTCCTAAATACTTCAATTTTCCTTTTTGTGTGTAGTATTCTTACCAAAGCTGTTGCCGCCAGAGTCATAGTATCAGCATCTATTATAAGTAGGAAATCGAGACATCAATGGAAAACAGATTCCAAAAAGAAAAAAAATAATAAGAAATTGGTATGTACCTGTACGAATATGTACCCTTTAAAAAAGAGGCATCTCTATTAATGGGACAAAATGTATGGATCTGGTGGGTATCATTTATATCTTATCTGGTGGGTATCCCTTATATCTTATATACCTTATCCGTTCTTATACGGAGATACAACTGAAATTCGTTATATAAAATACATGTGAAAGCAATTACAAAATGTCTTTTTACGTTGTTATCTACTTAGACAAAAAGAAAGTCAGTAATTTGTTTCAAAATATCTCAGAATTTATTCAATTTTCTAGAAATATATTTTCTTCTGTTGTATTTTTTTCTTACTCAAAAACGATTCATTGCAAAAGAAAAGTCCATATTTCTCATGTAACAATCCGTAACACTTGGTTTATTTCTATTTTCTGCTTCCCGAATGTATTCAATTAATATTTTTTTTTGTTTTTGTTTTATCATATTGCTGCGATAATAGTTTGAACAGTTTTACTTAATATATTTATTTTCCACTTTTATTTCAAGTAATTTTCTTTATTTGCCTTCAAAAATTAGGGTTCTTAAAATATCATTTTCTTTTAATTCTTTAATCCCTTTTTTTAATGCTCAATGGTATAACTAATATTTAAAAGGTTCGAGGCATATTTTCAAAGTACTACTAATATCAGTAAATCAAAATTGTGGAACTTTAAAAATTTATTACTCATAAGGTTACAAATTAAAAACAAACACCTGCAATAAAATAATCATAATTGTCGAGAGAGAGAGAGAGAATTAATAAAATAAATTACATAATACTCTTAATATTATGTATTACATCATAATCAAATAAAAATGCAACAATAGTGTGTCTATTTTGAGTTATTTATTCATTTTTATGCTTTTTTTTTAACTATTTAATGAAATATCAGAACGTAGCAAAAATATTTATAAAGTGATAAGAATAACATACTCATATATCGTAGTTAACCCGTAATAAAAGTAGTCTTCCATGTCTCTTTGTTACGTTCTGATACACAATAGCATTATTGTCAACTATATATATCATTTTATACATATGTTCCATGCTTACATTTTCGTAGAATGCTAAAAAGGGGGAAATATAATCAGTCTTTCCACTTCTAGAGGTGGTTTCACTCCTCAGAAGTGTGTCATTTGCACAAAAGTGTGAACACTAATATTGTAAATTCTGCGAATTAGTGCCGGTGAAACAAACATCTGGGCTATATCAAAAATTCTCCAAACGTGTTAAGCTTAACTAACACAACGTTTCTCATTCAGTAGCAAAAGAAAAAAAAATGGTACTTCCAAGAGAAGCCATAGGTAAAAAATAAAAAAATTTACCCAACAATGCAAGTTACTGCGGTGTGTGCCAAAATTGAAATTACGGTAGTTAAAAACGTATGAGTGTAGCGTCTTACTCCATCCCACACCAACTATTTAATATCTACTGTTAATTTACGATCGCACTGTATATACATAACGTAACAAAGCTTATTTTTATTACAATGATTCATATTACAATATCCGAATGATTGTAATATTGAAGAATTGATCCGAAAATTGATGAAACTTTTTCCGCGAGAAAGATCAACACCTTCGGGTGGAAGGTGGTCATTTTGTAATTAATTTTGATGCAAATATGACATTCGAACACATAATGATTGCTCACAATTATATACGACTAAAAAAAAAAGGTCAGTAACTTTAAATTATGCAAAGAAACATCAAAATTCATATACGATTCTTTATGAAATACTGGATAGGTTCCACCATTATACAGTGATAGTAGGGAAATACCGATGTCCCTGTAACAATCCATCAAAATAAAGTAAATTAGTGATCGGAACATCTCAGGCACACATTTCATAAGACCTGAGAGCATTAGGAGAAGAGCAAATAAAAAAATAGTTTTAATAAAAACACTCTATTACAACAAACAATATCGAAAAACACACAAAGAAATATTTTATGTCGATCAATTTCTTTAATTTTTCTTAAATAGATTGGTCCTTTTGATTTCACAGGAAATTTTATACAATACATGAAAACAATACAGTACTTACATTTTGAATTCAATTTTTTTAAAAAAAAAAAAACAGCAAGCATATTATAACAAATTGAAACGTTCTACTCATTTTCAGAATATATCGCATCTAAAATCATAAATTATATCTGAAGTAAGTTTGTCTTTTTTAACCGATGACAAAATAACCTTTTACAATTATATGGAGAAACTCAAATATTCAATTTATTAAAAAAACACATTCCATTACAAAAGTAATTTTTACATATAAAATACAATTTTTCCAAAATAAATGTAATAGTTTTAATTAATAAAAGAGCAGAAATTGTCATGAAGTAATATATAAATTCATATCACACTTTTATTTTATTTCATTAAGAAACAGCATTAAAGACACTAACATACCAATGAAATTTGGACAAAAAATAAAATAGAAATAGAAATTTAGAAGAATATTACTTCATGTTTGATAATTGTAAAGTGAACACTGTTCAGAGTACTATGAAAAAAAAATTCCTTTTAAAAAAATGCGCCTAATAGCTCAAATTTAAAGGTTATTTCCAGAAAATAAACTATGTCAGTATACTCTGCAGAAAAATACAGATGAGTGCTTGTAACGCTGAATTTTTTTTTTTTTTTTTTTTTTTAATGAATAAGCAAATGATGTTTTATGTGCCTTATACGAAACTTTTTTTTTCTTTAAAATTTTAATAAACTAAAACCTTTTAATACGTAAGAATATGTACCTTTCTTTCAAAGAAATGCCTTTCGCAAATTTTTTAAGCAAAACATTTTTCGTTGGAATGAATACGCAAATGGCATTTTAGGTTTCCTTTTTGTGAAAATGGCTTCTTACAAACTTCACAAACAAAAGGTTTTTCGTTGGTATGAATGAGCAAATGCTCTTTTAAAGTACCAGCTTGAGAAAAGGCCTTCTGGCATACCTCACAAATATATGGCTTTTCGTTGGTATGAATGCGCAAATGATTTTTTAGATATGCATTCTGAGAAAATGTTTTCTTACAAATTTCGCAAACAAAAGGTTTTTCGTTGGTATTAATGCGCAAATGCTTTTTGAAACTACAATTATGAGAAAACGCTTTCTGACATATTTCACAAACATACGGCTTTTCGTTGGTATGAATGCGCAAATGCTTTTTTAAAGAACTACTTTCAGAAAATCCCCTCTGGCAAATTTCGCAAACATAAGGCTTTTCTTTTGTATGAATACGCAAATGGCAATTCAACTTCCCCTTTTTAGAGAATGCCTTCCGACAAATTTCACAAACGTACGGTTTTTCATTGGTATGAATACGCAAATGAGTTTTTAAAGAGCCATTTTGAGAAAAAGTCTTCTTGCATATTTTACAAACATGTGGTTTTTCGTTGGTATGAATGCGCAAATGCATTTTTAAATGACCATTTTCATGAAACACCTTATTGCATATTTCACAAACAAACCGCTTCTCATTGGTATGAATACGTAAATGCATTTTTAAATAACAATTTTCAGAAAACGTCTTCTTGCATATTTGACAAAAGTAAAGCTTTTCGTCCGTATGAATACGTAAATGTTTAATTAAATTACCACTTCTAGAAAATGACTTCTTGCAGATTTCACAAACAAAAGGTTTTTTTCTTGGTATGAATGAGAAAATACACTTTTAAAGAGGAACTTCGAGAAAATGCCTTCTTGGATATTTCACAAACGTTAGGTTTTTCGCTTGCACAGATACGGGAATATGTTTTTAAGCTACACATTTGAAATATCACCTTTTTTATATTTTATAAACAAAAGTTTTTCATTGGTATAAATACTCAAATGGATTTTTTAAAGAATTATTAATTGGGAAAAGATTATTGTGCGATTTTTACAAAAAAAAGTCTTTTCGTGAACAAATTTTCTAAAATGTCTAATCAAACACTTTTTTGATATAGAGTCTTCTAAGAAATATCACAAATGATTATTTTTTGTACGAAAAACGTAGGTGTTTATTTAAACTGCAATGATCAGTAAATAGCTTGACACAAAAACAATTTAATAAAAGTTCATCATATTTTGAGTAAAACGATTTGAGGCAAATTTCGGATGAATGTGATATCAAATCTGCATAACACGCCAATGTCGTTTTAAACTGAGCATGGAAAAGAACGATTCGTTGCATACATCATAAGTAAATAGACTTTCTTTTGAATGATGCTATTTTCATCTCAGGCATTTGTTTCTCTTTAGCTCATTGAAAGGAAAAATGCTTGCTTCTCACTGGTTCATTTGTATAATGATAGGTTTTTTCAAGATAGTCCGGTTTGGCACTTCGGGGTATTTTTCTGCGGAATAAATACATTGAGAATGCTAATAATATATAAATAATATATAATTCTATTTTTTTTTATAATTAAAATATAAACATTTTTCGCTAATTTAATGTGTCGACGGAAAGCATCTGATAATTGAATTTGGTAAAAAGAGGAAAAGTAAATTAAAAATAATTAATAATGCTAATTTTATTATATGTGGATATATTTTTATTCATTTTCATAGATACTTTTGAAATGGGCGAATATATAACTACACCGCATTGAAACTTTATACTCAGGATAAAGATATAATTTCAAAATAAGAAAAATAAAAATACTAGTTTTATTCAGTACAAACAGCGACATTTGATAACAATTATTATTACATAAAAATAAATGGATATTATTTGTTTATTTTCGGTTATGAAATCGAAATTTAATGTAATTCCACAAATGTTGTATTTTTGAAGAATTTCAGAATTATTTATAAATAGCTTTAGTTCTCAAAAAATAAATTTCATTAATAGGTTATTAAGCTTAAATTTTTGTAAAATTATAATTTTGTAAAATGCATTAAAATGAAGTGATTCATGTTGTACTATAGTGATGAGCCAGTCGGCAATAATAAATATTTTTGTTCTAATAAATAATAATAATTCGAAATAAAAACCAACGTTTTTAAAAACAACGTTTTTATATGGTGGCAAAGTTTATTAAAAAAATTATTAAAATATTGGTTAAAACTGGTCGCAAATATCTAAATATTGCATTGTTAGGCGAGTAAGAACGGTTCCCAAAATTTCAGAGCTGTAGCTTGATGGGAAGTTGGTTAAATTAACAATAGACAATTTGATGACACACTGATACACATACAGGGGGTGGACAAAAATATGGAAACACCTTGTAAAATGCATGTTTGAAAAGAAAGATTGATTTTAATGAAATATGTAGGTGGCGCTGGCGTTTTTGACTACTAACGCCACCTATACAACTTCGTAAATGTGCTAAACAGTTCAGTTGTTGTCGGAGTACTGTTATGTGAGGTTTGCATTGCATTATGTCAGAGTTAACAGACTTCGAACGTGGGCAAATTGTTGGAGCACGTATGGTAGGTGCTTCCGTAAGCAAGGTAGCCGAGGTGTTTAGTGTTTCAAGAGGTACTGTATCGAAGATTTATTCCGCATATTTGAAAAGCGGAAAAACATCATCTGCTAAATCACAGCGCGGACGAAAGTGTGTGCTGAGTGATCGTGACAGACGATCATTAAGGGCAATTGTGAAGAAAAATAAGAAGACCATAGCTGCAAAAGTTACTGCTGAAATGAATGTTGTGTTACAGAACCCTGTGAGTACCAAAACAATTAGAAGGGAGCTTCATAAACAGGGAATTTCTGGCCGTGCTGCAATTGAGAAGCCACTCATCAGTGATGCTAATGCCCGTAACAGGAAAAGGTGGTGTTTAAGTCATAAAGCCTGGACTATAGGGCAGTGGAAGCGTGTAATATGGTCTGACGAGTCTTCTTTCACATTGTTTCCCACTTCTGACCGAGTTTACGTCTGGAGAACGCCATCTCAAGCCTATAATACAGACTGCTTGTTGCCAAGAGTGAAACATGGCGGGGGTTCTGTTATGGTTTGGGCAGCCATATCGTGGTTCTCTGCTGGCCCCATAATAACTGTGTCAGGGCACATGACTGCCAAGACTTATGTGAACATTTTGGCAGATCAAGTTTATCCCATGGTACAAACTTTGTTCCCCGATGGTGATGGTGTCTTCCAAGACGACAAAGCCCCTGTTCACACAGCTCACATTGTCCAGGACTGGTTTTCTGAGCACGAGGAGGATTTGTCCCATCTCCCCTGGCCACCACAGTCACCGGACCTGAATATTATCGAACCTTTGTGGTCTACATTGGAACGGAAAGTGCGTTCTCGTTATCCACCGCCAACTTCGTTATCTGAACTTGCCACCGTTTTGCAGGAAGAATGGTATAATATTCCCTTGGCACACATACAGGAAATGTATTTATCCATTCCGAGAAGACTGCAAGCTGTTTTGGATGCCAACGGGTTTCCTACACCATATTAAGCAAAGAAACATGTTTTTTAAAAGGTGTTTCCATATTTTTGTCCAACCCCTGTACATACAGACACACACCAAGTGAAATACATAACAACGTTAAAACTAACTAAAATTAATTAATCCGGTAAATTAAATGGTTGGAATACAGTTTAGTCAAACCACTCTTGGAGACAGGAATTATTTGGCGGTATTTTGCCATATGTTGCTAAATTGGTCCGCGAAACGGACTTAACATTCAGCCAAAAAAAAAAAAAATCGCCGAGTTTGGCAATTATTCAAATTGCGCCAAGTGATTGGGCTAAACTGCATTATTTAAAAAATATATGAGTTAAAACTTGTCGCAAACGTCTAAATATTGCATTGTTAGGCGAGTACGAACGATTCCCAAAATTTCAAAGCTCTAGCTTGATGGGAAGTTGGTTAAATTAACGATCGAAAATTTGATGACACACACACACACTCACTCACACACACACACACCAAGTGAAATTCAGAAAAACGTTGTAAAATTATGAGCCGATGTTGCAGTTAAACTACCTAATTGCGGAAAAATGTTTCACTACTTGTTTCGCGAAGATGAACTGTTACAGAGAAAATGCTTTGAAATGTGAGGCTGCATACAATTCGCATCTTATTACATCAAAAATCTACATTCAACGAAGTGAAAAGGTAGCCAATTTTAAAATAGGTAGCCAATGAAAAAATCAAAAACTATGAAGTAACCGGAAACATATCGAACGCAAATCCCTGATCCCTCATCGCCAGATGCGTTGAATGACGTCATATCGTCGATGATTGTCCAAAATAGTACATGAAAGAATTAGGATCTACATTTCTACTCAAATCTCGATATGATGTGAATTCGACCCCCTCCCTCACATCTGGATGATAATACAAAAACTCAAATAAAACAATTATTATTTTTATATCAAATCTAAAATATATAATACTTGAACAAATACATTTCAATACTTGAACAATATAGAAGAGTAATTTAGCCTATCCATGAGGGAAAGAGATCCGTTGGGTTGTTCAGTGCGGGTAACGTTAAAGCTGAGCTGACCACAAACCAGACATGCATTAACCCCCCCCCCTTCTCTACTGAGAAAGTAAGAAAAGGGCAGTAGAGGTTAAATTATATCGTTATGTTTAATTTTGAATGAAAATAAGAGGGGGAAAGAAACAAGCGCTGGTTGCAGTTGGGGTGACAGCCCTAATATTGCCTCCACTTAGCTTGAATGTCTAGAAGAGAGTATTTATTACCCTGCGACATCATTTTCAAATTCAATAGCACAGTTAATCCAAATTTTGACAAAAACACCATTGATGTAGTTCAAAATTTCATGAATAACGAACATAACTTTTCAAACGCGGGGGCCGCCCCCCCAATGCCATCTGAACTTGTGAAATATATCAAGAAAATGAAAATTCAAAAAGCACTGCGAAGGGAAGAAGTAACAAACAAAATGATAAAAGAATTTCCTATGAAAATTATCTTCCAACTTAGTACAATAGTCAGAGACATCATCACTGTAGGGCATTTCCCTCGAAAAAATGCATCTGTTATTCCCATTATTAAACCAGGAAAAGATTCACCCTCCCTGATAGCTACCGCCTCATATTCCTTTTATCCATTCTCAGTTAACTCGCAAAAAATAATTTTAAATAGATTCAATGGTTATCTTAATAGTAAAGATATCCTGATTCATGAGCAACATGGTTTCAGGGGGGAAATTCTCCACATTCCACCGGCTTCTACGTGTCGTCGAACACATTAAGTCCAGTCTAAATAATGGAAAATCAACAAGAGCAGTTTTATTTGACATTCAAAAAGCTTTTGACAGAGTATGGCATGAGGGTCTGCTCTACAAACTGATCAAATCAAAACAAACCCAATCCTTATCAAACTATTCAATTCATATCTTCGAAATAGAACTTTTGATGTAGGATAAAATAACTCTCACTCAAACATCACCAAGATTACTGCTGGAGTGGCTCAGGGTTCAATTTTAGCTCCAACATTATTTTCGGTCTATGTGAACGATACCCCTAAAACATTCAACACGATTCTCTGCATGAACGCAGACGACACGGCTATACTAGCACAGAACAAAGAGCATCTCTTAGTGGCTCGAGCACTACAAAAACACATAACCGATTTGGAAGAGTGGTTTTTCAAATGGAAAATTGCTCTGAATGTCTCTAAATTAGAGGCGTCTACTTTTCACACAATATTAAAAGAACAAATCCCGTGTCACCATCAATAGCCAAAAAATCACCTAGTCTCCTCACACTAAATACCTAGGCGTTACCCTAGATAAAAGACCCACGTTTCAACTACACATTATACAAAGTATCAAGAAATTCCGAGCCAGTGCGTGTTCGGTTTACCGCTTAATTGCTCCAGATTCCAAATTAAGTATTGAAAACAATTTGCTTATCTATACTCTGATTCTCAGACTATTTCTAATTTACAGCGGTCCTATTTGAATTTTGCTGCCAGCACACACATAAATAACTTAGAAAAAGTCCAAAATAGCATAAGCAGCAAATAGTTAATGCCAGATAGTTCATGAGAAATACGGACATTTACTCATCAATTAATTTCTCACCATCAAACAAAACAAATCATACAAAAAATATCCCATACATTCTTTAATAATCTCATGACCACCAGCAATAACACGCTCTTAAATATCTCTATGACCCAGTTGCAAACATAAGAAGACATAAAAATATTCTCTTAAACTCAAATTTCACATCTTCATTCACACAGAAAATATCACTCCACCCACCTTACTCAACCAACAGACCAATCACACCTCTCACCATCATTGCTTCCAACTTGGATACACAAATTCACTGATTCAAGTACAACCACAAAAGGTAGCTGCTGGAAAGAAAGCTACCCCACCGGTCGGCTGACAAGGTCAAACACCCCCCTCTCTGCTCTTCTCTCATCTCAATTCTCAAAATAGACCTAAAAACAGTTTTTTCATGAAGTTAGAAATCAAATATTTTAAATTCTGCATTCTTAAAACTAAATTTTTCCTTTTTAATAGACAAGTAAATTTTTAATTTCTTCAAAATATTCCAATTACTAAATTAATCTAAACGCAGTTCTGGGCTGGAAAAAGCCGAAGTCATGCTCAAGTGAACTAACTGATATAGAGATTAAGAGCCGAAAGGCTCAGGTGCTCCAGCTAAATCTCGTCAAACATTTACATATTTCATGATAGCTGTCAAAAGATAAATATAAGAAAGGGGGGGATTAAAGAAAAAAGTAAAAGTATCAAAGAAGTTCACATTTTGAAATCAAAAGATATAATGAAAATTAAGAAAAGGAAAGCATGTAATTTCTCTTTTTTATGAGAACTATTTACTTCTGTTCCGTTGAGATCAGTATCGTATGAGTACTTCGCCTACACTTAAGTACTGCCCATTCCCTCCTCCCAGTAGAGGAAGGTTTCGTCGAATCTTACTTTCGCAATACCTCGACGTAAGTTTTAACCGGATATTTTAGAAAAATGTATTCCTAAATATTCTCTTATTGTTAAACTTCTTACTGAGCGTTTGAAAAAAGATTGCAAATTTAGAGTCAATGAGGTGGATAAAAAGACTTTCATAAGTTTAAAATGTAACTCTCTCAGAAACGTATTAAGAATATACAGGGAGGACAGTAAAATCCGTAAACCTCCCCTTAACTTCCGAAAGGCTCTAGCTATAATCATAGAAGTGGAGTCAAGGTATAGTGAAGTGGCTACGCGCTACTAGATGAGACCAGTGACAGCGCCTTCTGATCGAAAACACAGGATCTAGTTCTCCTAGCTCGAAACCAATACGAAATGGGTGGTAGTGGGAGTGAATTAAACATTTTGCAGCAGCATCTAATTAGTACGAAACGACATCTTGTGGATAATAATGGAAGAAACAGATCGCTTAAAACGCGTATTTTTATTCGCGATTTCCTACACTGTGACATGACGAAACAATCTTAGAAGGAGAAAAACAACCAGTTATCCCAAGAAAGCTATATTCTCGATATTCACTTTTCTATACATCAACTGCGATGCACAACAGAAACCTTGCTTGAGCTCTACATTTTAGCAAAGCGGTTAGCACAAGCATTCGTAATGCGTCGTCGAAGGACCTGCAGAGTTGGTGGGAGGGGAGGGTCGAATACATCTGCTGGTTGAGGTATCCCCACAGGTATATTGCAGTCAGGTCAGGTGAATGTGAAGTTAACTCTTCAAAACCCGATTATTTGTACCCCGAATATCTCCACCAGGTACTGCTTCACATGTGACATATTTTGCGAAGGTGCGCCATCATGTTGAAATCCCATATTCCGGAGCTGAAGAAACGGCTGGTTCAAAACAAAATCGGTTATTAGTCCAGCAGAAGTTCTAAATATCATGTGCCCATTAACGTGCCCTGATAAAGTGCAGGGTCTATCAGTCGGTTGTTGTAAATTCCACACCAAACATTATTCGAAAACCACATCTGACGTTAAACGCCGGCAGAACAGGTAGGATTTTCCAGCGGCTAGTAATGTGTGTCCTGCCTATTCTATAATTCCTTCTGCGAAACGCACGCCTCATCCATCCATACTGTATCTGCCAAGAATGTTGGCTGAACCCTTATCTAATTCATGACAAAGTTACACCGTGCGTAACGTCTCACAACATCCCCCCCCCCCAATAATGCTGAATGATTCTATGGCCGGTATGGACAAACACTTAATTTGTTTAGCCTTTCTTAATTTGTTTAGCAAATTTTTCAGAAGCCACAGTTTTCACGTATCTCTCTTGTGCTGTTGTTCAGATATGTGAAAGCGTATGATAATACATATTCCGGTTGTATCTGCCGTCCTAACTTAACTGTACTGCCTGATCAAAGTCGGCCAGTCACACACACAGTATATCTTCCTTAAACGTTTCTGAACATCTAGGATGGATTAGTGTGAATGATGCGGAAACGGTCCAAATACAACCGATTATCGATCTTGCCAAGCACCCACAATCAGTGTAAAGCAGAACAATCTCACAATATTCATTTTTAGAAAATAGCTCCATAACAATGAGCTTCAACAACAACCTCAAAGAGATTCTTTTGTAGTTGTCTCAGATGAACAGGAGTGGCGTTCCATACGTATTTGCAAAATGCACAAATTTCGCCCACCAAGGGCAAGTTGCGTTAAGTTGATGCGTTCTGCAACACGATTTTGTACGATCTTCAAATTGTTTACTTTGTTTGTGAAGACAATAAGTACAAGGATTCACCTCGCGGAGTTTTAGTCCTCTCGAATGGAAATTACATGCTATACCAATGTGTCTGATGCGAAGACTTTTTCGTCCGAAAGATAATCTTTTCTTCTTTCGATCAAGTTTCGTGACATCACAGTTTCGGAGATCACGAATAAGCACATGTACGTTTTAAGCATTCTGTGTTTTTTTCAATAATATCTACAAGGTGTGTTTTTGTTCTAAATCGATATTGCTCTTGCAAAAAAAAAAAAGAAAACATTGTAATTCGCTTTTCCTCTTTATCTTGTACCGATTTTGAGATAGGAGCAATAACTCAGTTTTGCATCAGGGGTTACTACCAGTGTAGTAACCTCATCTTGTAGTGGATAGCTCCACTTTACTACATCTAGACACCACTTTTATGATTATAGTTGCTGTCCAGAAATAAGTAGGAGAAACGGCATTTACGGGGCACCCTGTATAATCCAAATTATAAAAAGAAAATACATGAAGATGTTAGCCTAGATGGATATTGGGCAATTTTATGATATAGATCTCAAAACTATAATAATTTTCATGCTAAGTATTACATAAGTAGAAAGACCACACACGCACGCGCATAAAAGAATTACTCCAGCCTAAGAACTTGAATTTCTTCCTCTCATAGAAACTGTTAAGACATTTCGAATTTATCCATTAGAGATGCCTTTTAAAATAGTAACTGACTGTTTATCGTTTCAGAAAACAATGGATAAATGAGACTAGTGAACACAAGTTGTTCGATGGGCTTTATTAATAGAGAAATTTAATTATGTTATAGAACACCGATCTAGTACAAAAATGTCTCACGTTGATGCTCTCAGGAGATACCCTATTAATACGTTTTGCATTTCTATGGAAAATAATTGTATTTCTATGGAAAGTATTCTATCTTGAGGTATACTTGAGGTAATTAGCGATTGACTTAAATTAGCTTATAAATTAGACATCGAAATAAAAACAATTAAAGACCTGCTGAAAATATCCATATATACGATGAGAATAGTAATAGAATTCTCTATTAAGCAATTTGAAACAATTAAAAAATCCTCATGAAAAGGTACTTATGGGAAAGATTATTATTTTATTTCCAAATTCATATGCATTATTGAAAGAATAATAGATAATTGTGTGCATGGTATCCAAGTAAACCGTAAGATAAGGGAAAGCATAAGGATTTCTCGATCAAGCATATACAGATGATTTACACACCTTTGCATGCGTAACACATCAGTCATCTAAAACCTTTAGAAAGTACTACTAAAAACTATAAACTTCCTTTGGCGATTATTGACAGCTTTATAAAATTCATCTGGTTATATCCCTGGAAGACGACATCATCAGCCATAGTTATATCTAAACTGGAAATGCAAAAAAATTATATTTGGAAGTCCATAAAGACTAATTTTGAATCATGATACTGCCTTTACGGCAAATAATAATAATAATAATAATAATAATAATTGAAGAACATTGTTCTAAAGAAAATATACACCGTCCTTTAATCAAAACAGGTCTTCCACGGGTTAATGGACAAGTTCATTCATTACATCAAATTATCATTCCTGCTTTTTCAAAAAGTCACTTGAAAAAACTTCGCCATTGGTGTAAGCATGTTAACGAGCTAAAACAAACAATTGATCAAACTTATCGAATAATTGGGATTGTTTATTAACGTCGCACTGAGAAGCAACAAGACGGATATTGGAGATAGACCTAGTAATTTTGAGCCCCGGTCAAGTGACGAGGAAGGCACCTGAACTGGCAACTTCTCCAAATTTCCATACCAAACAAACGGGAGGACTTGGGACCTTGACAGATTTAACGAGCATCAACTCCGCAATAGTGGGGGATTTTCGTAGCATCAGGCACGAAATCACGAAAACAGTCGACCGCGAATCCGTGGCTAAGACTTATCAGGGGAACACTTTCCACAGAAGCATAGATACTACTTCAGAATTATTATTCGGTACCAAAACTAATGTGAAACGTACTGATAAATTGAAAGAAATCATTAAAGCCGAAATCTAAGCTCATTTCGAAAAACATCGTAACGATCTAAGAAAAGACGCTAAAAAACCAAGAAGGAGCAGAATGACTTACAACTCAAGAAAACGAACACTTCATTGCTCTAAATCAGGTGATTTAGTTATTAAAAAAGAAGTACTCAATTCGGACTACATCTTAGACTCCATGCGAAATATTTAGAAACACACAAAATTATTGAAATTAGAGGTAATGACACCAATGTAAAAAAGATCACGGACAGAATATTACTTATACTTGCGTGGAATTTATAAAACATTTTACCGAACGTTAAATATCACACCACCGCATTTATTAATATCGCGCGCGATTATGACTTTTTTCATCCGATAAGTCACCTCTTCTCCTCTATGACTATTTTCCCAGAATATGTGTGTGTTTATAACACACACATATTCTGGGAGAAAATAATCACGAATTTTCCCCGAAACACGTATGTGTGTATTTATACGTGTTTTAAAAAAAACAATAGCATAGAGAAGAAAAGAGAGACCAATCGATGCTGCTGCACCGATGATGATGTTCCAAAGAGATAATCACTGAAGAGAATGATGCTCAGGAGACGATGGATAGTATTGAATTATTGCTTTTAATATTTTTTGGGGGGGCATTGTTTTTTCAAAAGGAGACGTGGATGCATCTCTTGAGGATATCTAAATCTTGAAAGATTCCTGTAATTAGATTTAAAACATTTAGGTCAACTTATTCCAGGACGGCCGAAGTTATAAAATTAGAATATGCCGCTACTATTGCAATACTGAAGAGGGGGCTACTGCTGCGTCTCATGAATGTGCAAGTATAATCTGGATAGGTAGAGACGCGAGCTAGCGAGAAGCGAAGGAAGAAGTAGAATTTGGATTACAGATAGTAATTGAATTTCATTTTATATTTGTAAATATTTTGTATGTTACGTCTTAAAGAAATGTATGTATTAACATCTTAAATCCTTTGTGTTTTAGCCAACGTAAACCGTTACATAGGAGCTCCACACATACATTTAAACGCATATACATAATCACATTTTATAAATTTTTCAATACAAGATTAAAAAGTTTTTTTTCCCCATTACAGAAACGATAGGAATGATGGTACCCAACTCTCCGGAGGGATAATGATTTTTGTAAAAAAAAAACTCTTTCGAACATCACCCTCAAAACTATCCAACCACTCCAGCATTTTGAAGGTACTGTTATAACTATAACTCCCCATAAACACTATTCAGTTTCCATAGTCTCTATTTATATTCCTCCCTCCTGAGACCCAAAATTATTTACATTAGACCTTGAAATCCTTCTACAAACTAGCTCAAATTGTATATTATTTGACGATTTTAATGCCACACACAATTTTTGGAACTGTAGACATAACTCCACTTGAAACAAACAGCTGAAACAATTTTCTGAAATTTTGGATCTTCAAATAGCCTTTCCCCTCACCTCAACCAGATTTGGACATAATTCTTAGAATACCTTGAATATAGCTCTAATCAGAGAATTATGAGATTAAAGCAATCCCTAATCTCTCATCTGACCATAATCCTGTAATCTTAACCTCTATAATTTTTACATCCTCAAAGAAAATATTTCTAATCCCCACAAAAGAAACTAGTCTAATTTTTATACAAATATTCTTAAAATAGAGTTAGCTATTTTGATTATAACAACATCAGATCCCCAACTAATCTTGAGGAAAAAAATTATTGAATTCACTGAAGCAACAAATTATTCACATAATGAAGCCTCTTCACCTATCGAAAATCCTAACTCCACCTATACCCCAAATCATATTAAAAACCTTACCAGAAACAAAAATGGAATCAGAAAAATTTATCAAAGATCCTTAGACCCTGCAGTAAAAATTAAATAGAATCACGACAACCATCATAAATAAATCTAAAAATTCTCAGATGAAACCTGGATCCCAATTTCTCTCCCTGAACACGCAAGATAATTCCCTTCTGCAAACTGCCCAAATGTTTAAAAATAAGAATAGTAAAATTCTCTAAATCTAAACTCTCCTCAAGGTACTGCAGTCACAAATAAACAAAAATCTAATCTACTTGCACATTCTATTGTCCAAAATTTCTTAGAATATTCTAGACCACCTAACTTTCATACCAATATTGATAAAGAAATTTCTGATAAAATAAATGTCTTCTGAACTCCTGCTAACACCTCCATTGAGCCAGCCTTGCTGGATGAAGTTTTCAATTATATCAAGAAAATCAACCCAAAAAAAAGGCACCTGGAAAAGATGGAATTACTAATAAAATGCTTAAAAATCTTTCGCCTAAGCTAATCTTCATTATTACTTATCTCATTAACAAAATTCATAAACTAAAACACTTCCCTAACTCTTGGAATAAATCTATTTGCCGAGGTATTCTCGCAAAATTCAAAAACAGTCACCAAAGTATTGAATTTTCACATGAAAATACTTGGAAAATTACTTCAACACATGGAAAATAAAAATAAAAAAAAAAAATGTTGATAAATCGGATGCAGCAATCTTTACTTCACCAAAAAAAGAATTAATCCACTCCCTCCCATCTTCTATGATACAGAAATTCCATGGTCTGAACTACAAAATACTTAGGAGAAACACTCGATTAATGATTCCCTTTCAAACTACACACGCATGAAAAATTCCGTCGACTAAGAAAATTATCCCCCCTAATTGGATGAAATTCCAAAATGACTAACGAAAACAAAAAGTTTCTCTACACTTCCGTGATGCGCCCAGTAAATTCTTACGCTTGCCCGGTTTGGGTTCTTCCCGTAAAAAAAAAGATCAAAATTATTGAACTGCTCAAAATGCCACTTTAAGAATGATGCCAAAAGCCAGGTGGATTATTAAAAACTGAGAAATCCGCAAAGCCTTCAATAGCAAAACTTTTCGCAAACGTATTCAAATCTTTCAATTAATTTTTTTCAACTCTTTTCAAAACAGCCACAATATTAACATGCAAAATCTGGAAATTTATCAATCTCACTAAACTATTCTCCTGGACTACTATGAACAACCATAATTTTTTATCTTATTTTTCATAAATTTATTTATTAAAATTCATTTGATCTTGTTCTTAGTTTTCTAAAACCCCATCCCGGACTAACTACATCCTCTGACTTCATTTTATAATAGGGCAGCAATAAAAGCAGCACACTTCAACCAATAGTATTTTCTGACCTCAACCACCATGATCTATCTGTACAACAAGCAATAGAAATCGATCATTCACCTCTAAATCAGTGAACGAATAGTTTTCTTTCGTCCAAATCTGCGATCCTGATAAGAAAAAATACCCAAGTAAATCAAGATAAACCCACCTCAATCATTCTACAACAATCAAGAAAAGATTCCGACAATTTAACAGAAGACCAAAATATTTTTCCAATCTTTTCATCAACTTTTAGAAGCTTATAAAAAGATGAGCACCACTTAATAATTTTTCAGTAATTTTAATTCAAAAATTAAGATTTCCCAAGTTTTCTCATCCGCACTCTACGCTGAATCAAGTAGGAACGTCCACTGACCAATCAAAACGCAAGCTTTTTTCAACCCTTTTCCCTCCTATTACATAATTTTTCTACCGACTCACTCTGAACTTCAAGACTATTTCACAATTGCCCTGCTTTTTTTTTCATTTTGATTTAAGCTCTCTCCTCAAGAATTTATTCTGTCCTCCAAATTGCACTGAATACTCAGAATTGACGTGTGTCAAATTTCTGCCCTAAAAGGACATTAAAGTCCAGCAGAACTAGGTATTCCAAACAAGTCAGCACTACATACAGCAAAACTTCGCAAAGTATTTATTTCGAGTTTACAGAAATCTAGGAGTTTCTCTTACTTGGTATGAATAATATTACATGAATAGAAGGGAAAAATTACAAAAAAGTCGCCGTAGACGACGGTAGAGTTCTCGAATGAACGAGGAGTGAGGAAAGGAGGTGGGAGAAGTAGTTTTATACTTGGCAACCAGCCAATTGCGTCGCATTCTTTCAGTCCTCGGAGTTGGGGCTGGTAGACATCAACTAGGAACTTGATAGCTGAGAGGATGAAGCCTGCTTCCTGATTGGTTGATCCTCGGGCTCCAATAGAGGGAAAACAATGAATGAAAAGTTCTGTAGTTTAAATTGTAAAATTCAATTTTTAAAGAAAGATAATTAAAGAGTGAGTCACTTCAAAACGTTTTTTCCAACTTGGATGCATAAAAAGAATATTTATATTTTCCGGTACGAGTTTGAAATTGAGCTTGGTTATTGATAGTTGGATTGTAATGGCTTGAAATGTCGTTGTGAAATGAAGATGCTAAATTTGAGAGTCGGGTGGGGATGGGTTCTATTTGAATTATTTGTGAAGATGAGTTCTTTTGGCGAAAATAGGTGCATCTGCAATATAGTGTAACATTTTATTTAGTTCAATCTGAAGAATGTTAAGATTTGTTTTTGCGGAAATTCCCCCAGATTTGGCTTGCACGAGTTATGACTGAAAGCATGTAGATTTTGAATATTAAAAAAAAAAAAAAAATTAGCGAAAGTTTGGATCCTCGACCCAGGAGTTTTTTTATAGTTGGATAAATCGGATTTGTACTTTTTTCTTGATTGAGAGAATGTGCGGAGGGTAGGTGAGCTTTTTATCGATGAGGACGCCAAGATATTTTACTTAATTACACCAGTTAATTCTTTTGTACAAAATACAAAATTTTTCCGAGTTTATTTTTAAAATTTTCTTTTTTAAAGATTATTGCTTGAGATTTGTTGGTATTAATAGCGATGCTCCATTTTATAAACCAGAATTGGAGGATGAGGAGGTAGATTTGGACGCGTTTGTGAACATTAACGGGTACCTTCTTTAGGAAATGATGGCTGTATCATCGGAAAATTTATATATTTCGATTTTTTCGCACTGAAGAATATCAGAAGTGAATAAATTGAATAATTCTGGACTTAAAATACTGGATAGTTTTTTGTTGAAACGGATTTGGAAGGTTCTATTGGAGAGGAAATCTTGAATGATATTTATGAGATAGGTAGGAAACTGGAGTTGAATTAATTTATATATGAGGCCGTCATGCCGCATTCTATCAAAAGCTTTTTGCACGTCGAGGAAGACACCCACCGTTATCATTTTTTCATTGAAACCTTTCGTTATTAAGTTTGCCACTTGAAGCAATTGATGACAGGTGGACGTATTCACTTGAAAACCATGCTGCTGTGGAGGTATGATGTTATTTGTTCTGACAAAATCGTGGATCCTATTAGCAGTATTTTTTCAAAAATTTTAGCAATTGTGCTGAGGAGGCTGATAGGTCTGTAATTATCAGGATATTTATTTATTGCGGTTTGGGGATCTTGCGCCATAAAACCTCACTGCGGTTTGGAAAAGAGAACAATAATTGTATGCTTCCATATTTTTGGAAAATGATTAAAAATTAAACATTTGTTGTAAATTTTGGTTAAATGAGTGGTGGCTTTCAAGGGTAAGGATTTTAAATTAATTTTTTTAAATTTGATCTTGACCTGCTGATTTTTTATTGTTTATTTTTTTTTAATTATGTCCATAACTTCTTCGGGGTAGGAGAGTTTTGGGGTAGCTGGTAAATTTTGATTATTTTTGAATCTGAGAATGTTGCGTTCAACTTTTTCAATAAGATCGTCAACGTATAATTCTGAATTCTCCTGGAAAGAATTCTCCAATGAATCTGCAAAGAGATCTGCTTTCACCTGGGAATCGAACAAGAGACCTCTTGGACCAATAAGCGGAGAATGGAAAAAGGGGTATTTTTTGTGGTTGCAAGCAGTTTATATAGAATGTAAGGTCTTCGGTATCAGTCGTTTGTAGGCGGGCTTCCCAGGCTTCATTCTTAACTTGGTAAATCTCTGTTTTGATTTCATGCTGTAATCTCTTAATGTAATTTTAAATGGGGGAGAAACATTTATTCTGCCAAATTTTGTGTAGTCTGTTTTTTTGGTCTAATTTTGAGTCTAGTGGGGAAGGGAATATTGAAATATAGTTTTTCTATAATGTTTGCCTTACTGGATCGATTAATAGCAATTTGAATGCTGAATGCAAAGTTACCAACTGCTTTGTCGAGATCGTTTAAATTATTTATAGGCGGATTAACCACACATAGTGTTAGAGAGATTTTGGTTGAAAGATTTTTTAGAGAGATTTTTTTTGTCAATTAGTAAGAGGAATTTGGTTTTGGGGTTGTAAGATAATGTTATCCAAACCACGTGAAAGCAGACCGGATTGTGATCACTGAAGAGATCTGCTAGGCCAAGGTCTATTACTGATGGTTGGTAGTGCTGATTAACAGGATAATAGGTGGATTTGTAGGGTGTAATAGTGTCTATACCATAATTTTGACTGAACCGGAGAAGGGTGTTTACTGCTGGGTAATTTCGTATAGTGGGGCTCCAGGATTGGTGTCTAGCATTAAGGTCACCAATAAGAAAGCAATGTTGTCTATTTCTAAAAATATCGATGAGGTCGAGAACAAATTTTTTCCCCTGGGGGGGGGTCTATCGGTTAAGCAAATGGTAACGGGAGCACTGTTTTTCTTTTCCAGGTTGATAACGGATGTCTCTAATGTTGGGATGTGGGTACTCAGGCAGTGATGTGCTATTACATTTTTGACGATAATTGCAGTACCTTCTCCTCTATGTGAAGTTAGGTGGGTGCGATAAGTGGTATAGTTCGCAAAATTTAGAAAATTTGCAGGTTGGAGGAAGTTTCTTTAATGGCGATTATATCTGAGCAATTGTCAATAATAAATTGTTGAAATCCTTGCAGGGTGCTGAGGATGCTATTAGAGTTCCAAGTAACTATATTGAGGGGCGCGTTAGATATATTTTTTTATTAAACATTAAATTCCAAGGTCTTCATCTGCTATTTTGAGAATGGCTCTCATTTTTTGGTATTGCATAAATTAGAGATAGCAATTGCGATAACTTGGTCAAGGTGCTGAAAAATTTCTTTAACCTGTGGGTTGCGAAGATTTGTTGACATCATAAAATCAATGATATTCATTAGACATCCTAAAATCAATCACATTTGCTATTTGTGATAGATTTTGAATTTTTTCGGGAGTGGAGGTTGATTTGAGTTAGAAGGTTGCGCGGAAGCAGAGGGTGAGATGATTTGAGTTTCCTCGTCTGATGAAGAGAGGCTTGAAATTTGTTTTTGAATTCGGTTATTCCTTTAGTTTTTGTCTTTTACATTGTTGGCTTTCAATAAGAGATGACTTTTTTTTAGATTTTTTGACTTCTTTGAATTCGTTTTGATTTTCCGCTTTCATTTCCCATGCTTGGGAGACTTCTTTAAAGAAGGAAACTTCTGAGGCAATTTCTTAGGTTTAGAGTGTATGGAATTTACATATTGCTTCTTCGAGTAAGTTACTTAACAGTTCAAAGAGTTCGCTTTCATCGTGGGGCTATTGAAAGTAATATTATCTAATTGATTTAGTTTTTCATCAAGAAAAATGTATATTTTGAATATGTCAGGCGATTTCTAATTCGATTTTAATTGCATCCAAGTTTAACGTTTTAATAAAGAAATGAAGCGACTCACCTGTGTTAAACTCATCTTCTTCCAGAGATGAGATGGAGGCATCGTCGTTGTTCATGGTCCGGTTATCCAGGGCGCAGGGCATCGTCTTTCGAGATCAAATCACAACCACAAAGTAATTTGAATCGAATTTCAAAAACAAATTACACTCAAAATATGTTTTCCAGTTGGGAGTTCCGAGTTATTATTATTATTTTTGCTCAAAGTCAGTAAGGTTTATCGCTATCGTCTCCCCAAGAGGTAACGAAAAAGCAGAAGTTTAAAGCAGATGCATATCATCAGAACAGGGGGCTGAATCGATATCTGATAGAGAAGAATTACGCATTCGATCAGTCTGGGTCCGAGTCAAGTATTCATACCAGTTATAAGAGCAGCACACTTCAATCAATAGCATTTCCCCCTCACAACCATCACGAGTTGTACAGCAAAATCAAGAATATTCCCCATCTCTCTCCTGACGTCACGAGTTCCCTCTCCCCCTGCAAGATTTCTCTCTCCTACAGGAGAAGATTGATTCTTATTGGTCACCCACCTATCCAACCCCATCCTCTTCCACGGCAACGCCGATTGGTAGCTAATCTCTCTTTCAAGAGTGTTCAACTTCCACTACTCGATGTTTTATAGAAGCTATTCAAATTTGAGGTTGAAGGCGGCTCTGCCACCAGGGAGCCCGTATATTCTTTCTTTTAGCTAGTCAGGTCCTCTCAGCTGTTATTTTTTCATATTTTTTTTAATCAATTGCTTTATCACGATGTGGTGATTGATCTCTTAAGCTCACTGACGTAGCCAGCTCAATAAAATAACCTTTTACATAAGTAACTTATACAATTTGATGTGGATGATTGGATAGAAGAGATGCCATTACTCATAACAAAAATTAGTTTATGCATAATTTCAATATATTGAGGATTATAGAAGATGGGAGGAAATAGCAGTTTTGAGGCTTTTGATTTCCTGGTGGCGCTCATTCATTACACATCATAATGCTATGTTGTTTCTTTCAATATTTTACCCAAGTTTCTTATATTTTTATTATTTATTTACAAGTGAGTATTTAATTTACTCCTCATTTCAATTTTCAACTATTTTTATGCTTTGCAAAATAAAATTATGCTATTTCACTATGGATTGACAATTGTTCGGTCATGTACAGTTTCCATTACTGAAAGGGAAAGATAGTATTTCTAAATGTAATTATTATTTTTTTCAATGTCTACCTTACCAGCGTGCAATGTTATGTTATCTAACATTATTGTTATGTAAATGAATCCTTTCTTTGTTATGAAAAACATCATAAATTTTTATATAAATATTTTTAAAAACCAAACATATTATAACAAGTTGAAATGATTTCAACTTCATAATATATCGCATTTATAATCATAAAATCTATATTTTATGGTAAGTAGTTTTACGCGCTTTCTAACACATTCGGCTCTTTTGAATTAATATGGGAAATTCGGTATATTTTCATTTTCTGAAAACACCTTAGTTTAAAAATTATTTTAAAATTTTTGTTTACAAATAGTTCTTCAATAAATATATTACAGTCTTCAATAATAACAAAAAAGAGAGCTACGCAGTGATATAATGTTCATATCTCAAACATTTTATTTATTTTCATTTAAAAATAATATTATCTATAAAGACAACAAAAAACTAACTCGAAACAGAGCAAAAGAAGAAGGGAAAAAAAAGATATTTCCACCATACTTGAGAATTGTGAAGTGAACTCCATTCAGTACAGTTCGGAAAAACAACATTAAAAACAGAAGTTTCTTCATTTTACAATTGAAATTAGGTATGAATGCACAAATGACTTTTTAAACTACAAATATTAGAAAACGCCCTACGGCAGATTTCACAAACATGTGGCTTTTCCTTAGTATGAATGCGCAAATGAGTTTTTAAACTACAAATATTAGAAAACGCCCTCTGGCAGATTTCACAAACATGTGGCTTTTCCTTAGTAATGCGCAAATGTTTTCTTAAAGAGCCACCTTCGGCAAAAGCCTTCTTGCAAATTTCGCAAACATAAGGCTTTTCTTTTGTAAGAATACGCAAATGGCTTTTCAGTTTACCCTTATCAGAGAATGCCTTCCGACAAATTTCACAAACATATGGCTTTTCGTTGGTATGAATACGGAAATGCTGTTTTAAAACACCGCTTCGAGAGAAAGCCTTCTTGCATATTTTACAAACATGGGGCTTTTCATTGGTGTGAGTGCGCGAATGAGTTTTTAAATTGCCGTTTTGAGAAAACGCTTTCTTGCATATTTCACAAACGTAAGGCTTTTCGTTCGTATGAATGCGCAAATGCTGTTTTAAAGCACTAATCTTCGTAAACGCCCGCCCACAAATTTCACAAACATAAGGCTTTTCTTTTGTATGAATACGCAAATGACATTTTAATCTACCCTTTTCAGAGAATGCCTTCCGACAAATTTCACAAACGTACGGTTTTTCATTGGTATGAATACGCATATGAGTTTTTAAAGAGCCATTTTGAGAAAAAGTCTTCTTGCATATTTCACAAACATACGGTTTTACTGAGTAATGCAAATTCGAATGTCTTTTTAAAGAACTAATGTAAGAGAAAGCTTTCTTGCATATTTCACAAACGTAAGGTTTTTCGTTCGTATGAATACCGGAATTGGATTTTAAACTACACATTTTGAGAACGTTTTTTCAAAAATTTCACAAATAAAAGGCTTTTCGTTGATATGAATACAGAAATGAATTTTTTAAAGAATCTTTAACAGAAATAGTCCTATTGCAAATTTAACAAACAAATACCGTTTGATGGTACGAATACAAAATTGCCTTATAGAACAATTTTTTGACCAAAAATCATCAAGCGAATGTCACAAATACAATTATTTCCTTTGGTATGAATATGTTGGTGTTTGTTTAAATTGCATCGATGAGAAAAGATTTTGTCGCAAAAAATGACATAAATAGGCGTCAGTAATATTTTTGGCAAAATTATTATGGAACATTTTGAAAGAATATGATATTTCCTCAGGATGAACACACTAATGTAGCATTAATTCTAGCACAGGAAAGGAATGATTTGCAACATACAACAAAAGTCTTTCTTCTCAAAGATATTGTTTTTATTTCTGCCATATATTTCTCTTTGTCAGGTTAAAAGGGAAAATGTTTTTTTTTTTGGAGTGTCTGGTTAAAGTAGAATTGCTCAGGGATCTCCAGTTTGGCCGTTTAGGATACTTTTCTGCCTTAAAAATACATTCAGAATGCTAAAAATAAAAAGACAAAACATAATTCTATTTTTTTTATCCCTAAATATAAATATTTTTCATGAATTCAAAAAGTTGTGGATAAAACACTTACAATTTGAGTTAAGTAAAAAGAGGAAGTAAATTATAAATAAAGAATTAATAACATAAGTTTAAATATGTATATATTTTTATTCTTATTATTTACGGATACTTTAAAATTGAATGAATTTATACTTATACCATGTTGAAACTTCATGTCAGAAAAATACGTATATGAAAAATAAAGGATATACTACATATTTTACTAAGTATATAACTATTTTTATATAACATTTAAAGATACCTAAGAATTGTATCAATACATAATTTGAATCGTTAACCATATTGTATATATTAAAGAATTATTAATTTTAGAATTATTTAACTTAAATAAATATTTACCAATAATTTAAATAGAATTATTTAATAAATTATCCAATTTATGTTACAAAAATATTTGTTTTAAAGTAAGTGAAAGACTTATTAATTCAAAATTTAATATATCTCAAATCTTGTATTTTTTTTACATCAAAATTATTTATGTAATGCTTTAGTTTGCATACAGTGATTTCATCGGCAATTTGACACGTGAAGCATAAGCAGAACGAGGTTGAACTGGGTACAGTCACATAGTCGTCCAAGGGAGTATTTTCGTGATTTTTTTTTTCTAGCGCATTTCGAAAATGAATGACATCAATTCCGACCTATGTTTTATTATCAGATTTTCCTTTAGACTCGAGCATAGTACGTCAGAATCCTTTGCAAGGCTTCCTCGGGTGCTTTAAGGAATTATCAAAATTGAATTGAAACGATTAAATACGAACTTCGCAGTCATCGGCATGCGACTGCAAAAGCCGATGAAAATGTCAGAATTTGCGAGTTCTGATCGTCGTTTGACAGTCAGTATGATCGGAGAACAGTTAAATTTGAATTATACCTACTTTCATCAGATTTTGACCAATGAATTGGAACTGAGGCATATTTTTTAGAAAATTGTTCCAAAAAATCTTTTGAACAAAACTAGTTTTTCTTAAGTAAAATCCTCCACATAACTTCTAAGCACCCTTATTCTTTCACCCTGAGGACAAGTGATAGTTTACTATTCTAAATATTGAAAATCAACTTCAAAGGACGTTACTTTGGGATACAAAGTAATATTAAAACGGCTGTTGAAGGAAATTTCTGTACCCGAATTCTAGCACAGCTATGAAGAGCGAAAAATCGTATCCAATGCGGTGTAAGTTACCAGAATAATTATTTTTTAAAAAAATAACTGAAATACCAATTTTTATTAAATAAAATTTATTTTAAAAAATTAGTCACAATACTTTATTTACATGCCTCGTACAATAAGAAAATAATTCATGTTGTTGTTTAAAAAACATTTACAAATATATTAGGGATCATTTAATTCTAATACTTTCCTCTTTGACAGTTAATAAATGCCTATTGTGTTGAGTAAATAAAAATACAATTGTGCCAACTTAAAAAAGACGAATTGTCTTTATGTAACTTGTAGCCGCGGTAGCCATGGTTGAGAACTCGCGACAGACGTTCTTGATGTCACCCTAGACACACAGTGCAATGAGGCTTATGAACGTTGAACCTGTCGAGGCTCCAAGTCTTCCCATTGGTGTGGGATTTTGGCGAGGGCAATGCCGGTTCATGAGCCATCCTCCTCTAATTCAATGCAGATTGGGTACAATTATCAATCCAATGTTTGTTTGTTTTTTAAATTAAACCCATTTAATTACGATACCGCTATTTTAAATTAATTGGATTTGTATCAAATAAAAACCATTCTTGAAATGAATACAATCTCAACTAGTAAAGAAATAACAGAGCAACTCCCAATCAAATGTTCATCTTTGCTGAGGAAAACAACCTCTCCCAGAAACCAAAATAGACAAAATCTAGACTGTGATCTTTTGAATCAATCAAACGTCCCCCAAAACATGCATCGAATATGAGATTCGAAAATCCAACATGAATTCCCCCTCCCTCCTTCTGTGCCAAAATATGAAATAAAATCCGCCAGCAAAAATGTGTGAAGAGATTCCCACATATGAATAGTTACTTTATATCTATAACTCTGCTCATTCAGTTAAAATATAGCTACAGATATAAAACACTATTAACTTACACCTTAGGAAAGAAATATGGAGCCACTTCTAACTGACAACAGTAATGGAGAAATTGAGTGTATTATGGCCTTTTTACACTTAATATAGAACTTTAGTAGCCATAATATTTAATACAAAATCCTAATATGCGTTAGAAGAGTTCACAGTTATTAGAAGAAATATGAACAAAGAAATTTATTAAAATAAAACTGGCATTTTATTTAGATAACTGATAACATCAGACTGCCAAATGAAATTCAAAAAGGGAAGAGCTTGAATCTTATAGCATATATGTATCTGTAATTATTTACATAATACTGATGGTTAGTTAGTTAATAAATAATATAGCTAACAAATCATTTGCATATAACAGCACACAGACATGTTCAGCAAATCTTTTCCCAATTGCAAATCTTTTTCCCAATGCATGCCGACAAGCCAAGTTCAGCGGCATATACTATTCTGTGTTGTTTGTGTTACAAACGATACTTATAGAAAAATTTAATCAGTTCGATAGCATAAAGATGGCAGTACAAGTAACAAGAAATTTTTTGCATTATGAGGGAAAAAGCTACTGATCTAGTTGTTGCTGATGTAGTAATTTTTCTTGTGTAATTTGGCAGGAGTTTAAAACCGAAATAGCAGAAAATTGAAAGCTAGATATTTCTGATGATGAATAAATTTTATCATTATATATATATATATATTATATGATGAATAATTCCGCATTTTAAAGTGTATCACACACGAAAAGAGTTTTAGATAAATATAACAATTAAATGTTTCACATTATTTAAAAGTGCAAGTTACAATTGCTTTAAATATTACTTTAATGCAACGCAAATAAATCTTTAAAGACTATCTTTTAAAAGAGAGCAAGCTATCAGAAATACGTGATCACTATCAGAAATACGTGACATTTTCAAGTGCAATTGGAGAAAGTGGTAGTCCCTTTCAGCAACTGTTTGTGATTGTAACACTGTGCATAATAAGTAAACTATTGATTCTCCTAACTGTCGAAGGATTATAAAAAGGGGGGGGGGACAAATAGTTTTTTTTTTAATAATCTCCTTTAAAGGTGATACATAGTATTTCCAATGGTAACTCTTGGCCGACCACCTATCCTTGTGTAATGTGGCTGACAATTATTATATCCATTATGTTTATCACCATCCCGAAATGGTTCTAAAGATTGCTTGTACACCTTTGAAAAGATTATTACAAATGATACACTATGAAAAAAATTATTCCACAATTGATGACAATCATCTGGACATAAAAAGATAATATTTTACAGTCAAGCTTGCTAAAAATTATTTAAGCTAATTAAAAACAAATTGGTTTTGAATTATATTTCAATTAAAAAAAATTAAATTATTATTAACACTCACAAATTTTATAAGCATAATTCTGTAAAAATAATTTTTGGCAGAGGATTAATCAAAAAAAAAAAAAAAAAAGCCTTTGTATCAATATACTTAATTAGAATTAAATTTTCATTTCAGAATCTTAAAAAATTGTCAGATTATTACAATATTTATTACATTAGAACCTTTATGATTTACATTAATTTTATCATATTAGAACTTTTTAATTAATTCACATATAATCTACATAAATTCTTTAGCAGTTTCTGTTAATGATATGTGTTTGGCTTCCATAGCCGACAAGCTGATGCATTTTTGCTTAAACATACACCATAATATTGAAGAATAATCATTTAAGTTCCCACAGTAATTCTATCATCTATAATAGAAACAAAACTTGCATCACTACAACAATTAACATTAAAATCTATTTTAGATAAGTCTAGTTTATTAGAATTGGTTGGTTGAACACATCCCAATACTTTTAACAAAGTATTCCAAGTGTTGTAAACCTGGATTGGAACTGAGATAATATACTAACTGCATAACAAATGTCTGGCCAAGCTCAACAGCTTATAAATGAAAAAGAACCTAAAAAGCTTTTATGTGACAACTGTGAAACTTCTTCAGTTAAATTTGAATACTGCATTTTATAAAACAGTTCCTACAGATATGGAAAAAGTGGGTATAATCAAATGTCTAATTGACAATGCTTCAATTTAATTTAAATATCAATGTAGAAAATCACATTCTAATCACAGAAAAATTTACAATAGGACTATCACTTTCATCATAATGAACACCTTTAATGGAATCCAAGTACAACTAAACATGCTTCGTACCAGACAATTGTACCCTTCTCATCATACTTTAGAGTATCAATCCATCTGCAATCTATTATTTTGCATTTATTTGGTTTAGGTACAATGTCCCACACACCTAATGTTCCTTCATAACCTGAAGTTCATCTTCCATTATCAGTTAATCGTATAGTTAGCAAAAATCCTTCACATATTACATCTTAAATACAACGAAGTAATACTTACGATTTCTTCATACTTTAAACATAAAATATTTTAAAATAGATTTTGTGAGATGATAAAAACTGTATGACAGGTAAGCAATCACAGTTTTTCTTAACACTATTTTTACACCAATTCAAATGAATAATCACTCATTTTATTTCAGTGTATTGTACGATTTCAAATTCATGCCACAGGCAATGTTAGCAGGGTCTCTTTCAATGACTTTATCACAAGAAATCAAAAAATATGAGAAGATGACAGGGGACACTTGTTTTATCTTCACTGACAGCCAAAATAAAAATAATAAGCTTGTTTAACCTTGGCTGTTACTTTCTGACACTGCCTTTACGTAGTAAAATGTCTACAGATATAGTCAACATTGTCCAGTGAATTAACACAGAAGTGGCAGGCCTATTCATGAAAACAAAAAAGATAAATGTAATCACAAGAGAACCATAGCTAAAACTACTCACATCACAAACTAATTTGAAATAACCAATAGAACATGAATATCACACAAGTAAAGCTCTGAATTTTAAGTCACTCTGAAGCACATCAATAAGAAAGTGATATGATTAATCCCTATTTTTTGTGTGCTTTCTATTTGGAAAGAATGATTCATTTCTGCGCTAAAGCTTATCTAATACAAGATGGTAAATAGGAGAGCAATGAAATGCACTTAGAAGTTTTTCAGATATTTAAAAAAAAAAAAAAAAAAAAATGCATCTTTTTTTTTCAAAAATTTACCTTTTTCTGACATATTCTTCAATTTATAAAAATAATAATCCAATTTATAAAAATTAGAGGGTGATGGAGTAATTTTAAGGTA
>BMAW01063124.1:0-27881 GCA_019974015.1 Nephila pilipes
TTAAAATTTAATTTTATAACATTATTTGAGGAAAGTTTGTAGATTTTCAATATGTTATTACTTGTTTTTAACATTTTTTTTTAATTTGCGGTGTTAGGAAAAACACATTGTGTGGAATGTCATTTTATGATGTATTTGATTTTGAATGAAGTACTGAAGAGAATTATCTAAAATAAAACTTGTTGCTTTCATATCCTTTCTTTCAGTAAAAACGCCATCTTGTTTCAAAATTTGTCTTCCACAGACGACGCCATCTTTTCCCGATTCTGGAAGCGTTGAAATACCCGCTTTTGGCACCATCTCGGTGAGATTTCAAAAATTTCACCAAGTAGTCCCGTTAAAATAGAACTTTACCCAAATTTTAAAAAAATATAATTCAGGTTCAAAAATTACATCTGTTTAAATCATTAATCAATATACAACTGTTTCAGCTTAGTTATGTATCTTGATTAAAAGAGAAAAAAAAAAATAATTCCAATTTAAATCCAATGTTGCTTTATTTTTTTTAACAGTATCAGCCTGATAAATAAAATGTCTTTATTACATGAAAGATACTATAATTCAGAATGAGTTTAATTACATTTTAACAATTCACATTTATTTTTCAAACGGTTTAGAATAACTACAATAATAGAATAAATATTGAAGTCTTTATTTTTAACATGTTATAATCAACCAATGATCTGTTGATACATAACAATATTTATAAATGAAATAATTTGAAATACAAAATAAGCTTAATCAAAACAAAAAGAAGAAAATAACTTAGTTAATATTTCAAAAATGCTTCTTTTTAATTTAATAGTTCGAAAACGTATCTTTTAAAACAGGAAATAATTTAAAGCTTATATCATAAGTATACAAACGCCAGAAACAAGTTTAAATAAGCTTAGCTTACCGAACAACATTTTAACAACATAATTAAACAACGAGAACAAGACTATAGATACATAAAAATATACTCATATTATTTCCTTCCGAATATTAATAGTTGAATAATGTAAGAAATATGATAATATTAAATATATAATCGAAATAAATTGGATATATAATACATATACAACTAGCATGTAGGGAAATCCTATGTAAACACGGACCATGCCGGTTTGTTTATGATATATATCACGTGATTCTGTGAATGTAGTCCTTTAAAATGCAATCCCAGCAAATTTAGCCTCAGATGCCAAATTCAGTATGAAATAATTTGTATTATTGGCACCTATATTTAAGAAAATCTATGATTTATTAAAATACTCAAACCTACAATTATCAGCAGAAGACGTGGTGTTTTGAATATTTTGGATGCATTAAATTTTATTTTTTTTTCTGAAATATTTATCTTACGACACGTATAAACTAGACACTAAAATTCTGCAAAATTATAAAATGAAAAAATATCTCAATTCAAATCAAATGAAACATAACAGCAATTGGCTAACAAAAGGATTAATATGGAATAGTTTAGATTTCTCTGTTATCATATAATCATTCTCAAAATAATTTAAAATAAAGTTTATTTTTCATTCACTTATATTTGATATTTTATGAGTCCTCTAATATCATGAACATCGTTTTAAGACTTCTAATGCAACTACCCGACAATTACTCGAGCCATCTTAAAAGCCATTTTCTGGCATTTTAGCCATTATTCATGTTTTGTCTTAGCATTGTTCACGTTCAAAAATAAATTAAATTTTGTCGGTGTGACATTGAAAGTTCTCGTGAAAGATTCTCATTCATATAGTTTATGGATTCCCAGGAATATATAAGTTTTACAGCTTTTAATCTCCGAATCTGGTAGAATTTTGAACATTGATTCATCTTAATCTTTTTCTTTTTCCAAAAAATTCAAAACTACACATTTTATTACAATTTAAAAGGAGGAAAAGATGACATGTGGGAAAAAAACATTTGGCTCAACAAGTCCAATCAGAAAAAATTAAATTAAGCAGAAGAGGGTGTGTTCCAATCTATTAGTATTCTCCCAGACAATTAGGTAGCAACGTATCATGTCAGTGGCTCAAAGGAAGAACTAAAATTAGACTTTATGAACGTAATTAAATTAGACTTCATAATATTAATAATAAAATTAGACTTTATGACGTGATCTTTTAATATTGGAATCAGGATTATAATTTGGAATATCTTGTAATGTGTAATATTTGAGATATTCTTAAAGAATTTAAATACAATTTTTTACAAGTAGCTTCTGATAAATAGGAAATTAATTGCATTACATAGATCAGAATTCCTCATGTACCAATCAACATTAAAGATTTGTCTAATGATGTGGTTTTGGGATTTTTCTAGTTCATTGATATGGGTTTTGGCTTCAAACCTCCAATTTGGGTGAGTTCTAACCTACGAGGCATAAATTAGAATCTATCTAAGAATCAGAGTGTAGATTAAGTCTTTTGTTTTTCTAATCATTTTCGAATCTTTAGGGATAAATTAAACTGGTGCTAGCTTGGAATTTCTTTTTAATATGCGAAATATGTTGAAAGAAGGTGAATTTTTTTTATCTAAATTCACACCAAAGATTTTAATTTAATGGTCGTTTGATAAAGTCAGAAAAGTATTCAGTATAATTACTGCTGATGTTTTAAGGTAAAAATCAGGAGAGGGTAATCAGATAAAAATCAGGTAAAATCAGAGGAAAAAAAAGAAAGAAAGAAAAGCTTTTAGATAAATGGGAAAAAAATGGGATAATTTCCTGAAAAATTCTCTCGGTTGAATTTATCAATGATATTTTAGTCATGCAGGGGCAAACCAAGAAATGCCCTAAGTTTTCGACGAAATGAGAGTAAAATTATTACTGAAATTACCTCATTTAAGCAATTAGAATTTATCGAAGAATCATAACTGGAGTTAAAATTTCAGTGATTTTCAAATCAGGTGTGTAACCGTATGATTTCGCTATAAGTAAATCTCCAGATGATACCCTGTAAAAAAAAATTTAATTCTACTTTCATTAATAAATGGATTTTATTTCAACTAACATTTCTGGAAGAAAGCATAGGCGAGATATAACTACCTCAACGCTTTATATTTTGCGGCTCCCTCGCCCACAAATCTTAACAAACAATAACAGGCGTAAAAACGTCTAATTGACCGAGGGGACTCCTTTCTTACCTAGTAGTCAAAGGCACTGCTGAAGTCTGTGCACCTGCAGATATCAATTTCAAAATCACCTCCAAACTTTACTAAGATCAACCTGCGGCATCTGCCTTTTATTATTAAACTTCACAGACATCTTAAAGTCTAATTCAGTTGTCAATAAGTTCTAAATTCCAAATGAATAGGCGTCAAACAAGGATAACACAGTTTATTATCCATCAACACAGAATATGTAAAATCACTCCTACGAATCCCTCTTAACCCAGCTAATCCAAGTTTATATTTAAATAATAAAGTCTTAGCATACCAAATCACTCTTCCGATTCAAACACTCTAGCTTATAACAAGTTCAATTCATATTACTGTAACCGGGAATCATTTCTTTTAAATGCTTTTAATACAAGCGATTAATTACAATGTGATTAACTCCCATTCACAAACATCTATCAACTTGCATTATCCTCTGTCTTAATTCTCTTTCCTTTCAATTCTATTTCGTGATTCTACACAACAATCCAAGTGTTGTTTCATGATGGGTCAAACTTCGCATAGTTTTATGACCTCCCCCCCCAAAAAAAAAAAAATAAATAAATAAATAAAAAAAACCTGTTATGTTTAACCTCACAACGGTTATGTTTTACAAAGAACAATTATGTTCTGATAAATATAAAACTTTTATCACTGGTTTTTCGCAAATACATTTTTAAAGGCAGTGTTTGGCTTTTAATTACTTTTTTATGTAATTACTTCGTCTCAATATTTCCCACTTTCAAATTCTTTCCCAGGAGTAACAATTTCACATAGCTTGTAAATGAGATTTTGATATTTCATGAATTTGTAATCAAACTAAAACATACCCAATCATTAAGTCCAGTATTAAACTCAGAGAAGTAGTATTTAAAAAATACTCGCATTACATACACACACAATGTATCATCTGTGTACTTTGAGTAGAGTAACTATCTTCATCCTGAACATCCTCCATTTGTCAATTTACAGACATAATAATTTTCAGAAATATTTTACTTATTTTTATTTTTAGAAAAATAGTAATTTTCTTATTTGCGTCGCCCCATGTGATGTGATAGCCATTCAAAATTTATCTGTTGTAATTTTCCTCCAGACAAAATATTCTCTGTCCGTACGTTTCCCTCTGATCCACGGTAACCTGGTGGTCATAGTCGCAAACTTGCAGCTGGCAGTTTTCGTCGAGTCGTAGATTCGAGTCTTGATGCCACCAAAGACCTGCCGTGTAGCCAGGGCTGATGCACGTTAAATCTCTCGAGGCCCCAAATCCTCCCATTGGTGTGGTGTGGAAGTTAGGAGAGGGAGGTGCCAACTCAGGTGTCGTCCTCGTCACTTGACCGAGGTACAAAATTACGAGGTCCGTCGCCTATAGCCATCGTGTTGTTTCTGGCGCAACGTAAATAAAAACCAACCAACCCTCTGTTTCACGATTGTTTTCCCATTCTTCAACTTCTTATTACCACTTTCCTCTTAATTAATAGAGCTGGCTCTTTGATTATAAGAATTATTTTTGTGGTTTTCCCAGAGGTAATTTAACTTTCGCGAGTTTGATCTTCCAATAATTGTGAATAAAACAATTCATGGACTAGGAGGGGGTTTTGACGCCGAGTTAATTTTGACTCCCAATATTGATCATTCCAATAAAGAGACTCAAATAACTTTTAATATGCTGTATAGAATAACCTTTCGAAAGAATATTTTGGGATCCTGCATAAGAATCTGCTCTTTACTTCCATCTTAAGGCCTATAATGCTGCATGGTTCTTTAATCCGGGAAGTTGCTGCTATTCAAGTAATCGTGCATACCAATTGTAACGTTAAGCCTAAATGTCGCTTTTAGTATGTAGGCGGAAAAAGACTGAGCTTGGTGTCCAGGCATATACTGCCCCTTGGCTTGACAGTTTTGTGGTTACAGATATAAACAGGGACGTCTTAAGACTTCTTGAGGCCCTGGGCCATTATGAAAAAATTGGCCCCACCTGCGACCCTTTAATCTAATTTGGTGTGTATACATGTATAGTTCAATAAAAGCAATCCATAGTAAAATGTGGATTTATGGGAATATTTGTTTTTTATACATTTTTAAATTCGCAAAATCATTATTCAAATCTTCAAAACCAATTGTTAATAATATTTCATTTTCAATATTCATCAGGCTTAAATTATTCAAACGTGATTGAGTCATATGATTTCTCAATTCATTTTTGACTAATTTGAGTTTTGAAAATGAACGCTCTCCACTCGCGTGAGTAATTATATTGATAAGAAAATTCCCATTATTATTTCAATATTGGGAAACTTGTGAATAGTCTTTCATCATATATGTATGTTCATCCCAATTCCAGTTGCCTCATCCAACTATTGTTCTTAATCTTCATCTGCACACACATTTGTAATAATATATTTTTTTATTAATCTTTCTTTTTTCCATTTGTTCTCTTTGCTTTTTCTTCGGTTTTTCGCCATCAGTGATCATATATATGACTTGAAATGTTGACATTCCAAGTTCAGTTCATCTCCATTAATGTCTTTATCGTAAAATTTTGATATTTTCTAGCACGCTCTTTTAATTTCTGTCTCGTCCAAATTAGAAATATTTTCAAAAAATCTAAACATTTCAAAAAGCTCCTCATATTTTTTACTGCGCGTTTGTACATTGCAAATTAGAGAGTCGATTATTGGTGAAAAGGTTTCTATTTTAATATTCTGGCTGTGGCTGTTTTCAAATGTTGTGTCGGTTTCTATTTCCTTCCAGGCAAGTTACTACATTGTCTTACACGCTTGTGAACACTTTGATACTCCTTTATAAAGGATACTTCCTCGGCTTTTGACTCTTAATAGTCAAAAGAATATCTTTTGGTTTATATATATAATACATATATATATATATATATATATATATATATATATATATATATATATATATATATATCATTATAAACTTTACACCTTCGACTAATCTATATTCTCACTCTGGAGAAATAAATTTACTTGTTAATACGTGTCAAAATGTCGTTCCAAAGGATAGTTAAAAAGTGTTTTATAGTTTTTTAATTTTTGGCTGAGAGTCATATCCGCGCCTGTAATTCATCATTAATTAAGTATCCAGGCTCCATGACAATTTCTGAATATCGGAACTTAAAAGCTCTAATTTATAACGTGCTGACCAACGAGTTTTTTGATAGGTTTTTCAGTACATTTTGATTTCTTACACAGCTCAAATTTTATGTTAGTATATTCCAATGATGGTTTGATGATGAGCAAAAATTATAAAGATTTTTAACAAAATCAAAGTAAATTGTTACATTACAGTAACATTCTACTGCTTGAACGCCAATTAAATTCAAAGAATATCCTGCACATGGTACATATATAGCGTATTTTTTCCCCCTTGAAGTCGGGCTTGCAATCCTGAATATTTCCCTGTCATATTCAAGGCATTGTCACATGACTGACCTTTACAGTTACTCAGGGAAATGCTGTTATTTTCCAAAAATGAAACCATACCATCCATCAGATATTCTGCAGTATGTCCATTAATATTATTAAATTGCAAAAATCTTTCAATGGGTGCACCATTTTGGACATATTGTAAAATAAAAGTTATTTGGTCAGCATGAGTCACATCTTGGGTAGAATCGAAGCAAATAGAATAATATTTAGCTTTCTGTATTTCAGTGATGATAGCTTCCAAGATTTTTGACGCCATGGCTTCAATGAATTCATTTCAAATTGTAGCAGGTAGATGAGAAAGATTACCTTTTCCAGAATTGCCGTACTTTTTAATATGTTCTTTTAAAAATTGATCAAACTTACTTAGAAGTTCTAAAGTGCCTAAATAATTTTCGTTATTCACTGAAACTATAGTTTCGTTTTCCCCTCCAAAAGGCAGTCCTCTTGATGGTAAGAATTTTATAACAGCCACTATGTATAGCCAGTAAATAGTTTCTTCTTAAAAAGATAAATTAGATGGTTTCTTTTTCTTAATTTTTATTATTTTCTTGACTTTGAAATAAACACTTTTTTATGGTTTTATTTTTCTAGGTTTGCATTTATTTTATTCCATTTTTTGATGATTTTTGTTGATGATTTGCAAATACCTCTCAATACCTTGCTATTTTTGTTCAAAATTAAAGATAAAATGCTTTTATCGAGTCCTTCACAATTGGAAGGGTCCAGTTTGATGTTCACTTTAAGGAAAAAAAAATTGTAACACCGTTTCTATGCCCTCTCTTTCATTGCCCTTCCCTATCGTTCAAGTACATACAAACCACCCTTTATTTACAAGTTTTACAAAGAAACTGCTTTTCTCGCTGTTTCAGTATGTAGTCCACTTTCCTGTTTGAGGACCATCAGTGTTGACTTCTTCATTTTTTAAATCAAATCATTTCATTTATTAAAGATCTACAGTGTTAATTAAATATTTTTAATGAGTACGAAAAAACAAACATTCCGAATTTTGTACAGTGATTATTATAAAAATATAAATTTTAATAAAGGTGGAAACTGACTCAGAACTGTTTGCGGTGATATATGTCAATACGAAATGGCATCAAAACCTTATTTTTCTTAAAAAAATTTAATAAGAATACTCAAATTGCAAAATTTAAACTTCAATGCATCATGTATTTTTTAAAAATTGTTTACTATAAAGAAAAAAAGGTATATAAATGTTTTGCATAAAGTCATTTTTGTTCCTTTCTATTTTATTGAGGAAAAAAAATATGTTACATTATTCTGAATTATTGTTATATTTTAAGTTTAAATCTAAAACGATAATTAAGTGGTTATGATTTCGAACTTGTGGCCACTGTTTTTTCTGCAGTATCGTGGGTTCGAATCCTCTTGGCACCTAAGACCCATCATATAGAAGTACTTATACACGTTAAATCTATAGAATACATGCTTGTAACTATACAAAATATTTTTATCCATATTATTATGCTTATGAAACGAAACAAAGAATTAGGATAAAAAGAAGTCATATGTTCTAAAAATTAAAGAACATTATTTCATAAATTATTAATGAGGAGAATTATATTCATGTAAATAATTTTCATTAAAAATATTTTATACTAATATGTGATAAAGTATTAGTAAGTAATAAAGTATTGATAAATGATAAAGTATAAATATAGTATAAGTTTTAAAGTATAAGATCTAAAATTATATACATAATTTCAATTTCCTACAGAAAAATCTGATTAAACATACACACGCAAATAGAAAATTTCTAGTGAGGGTCTTATACATTAAAAATCTCTTATTTTGTACTGTGTTGGATAAGAATTTCTGCACTTTTTGTTTACTCTTAAAACATTAAATTATTGTACAGGCATTTATTTATCTAATTATCAAATCGTACTGTAGGATTCCTATTATATGATTGTTTCTCTACATTTATACAACATTGCAAAAATCTGTAGTAATGTAATATCTTCATTTTATAAATGTTCTTTTTTATTTGGGTTTCTATAATAATAAAAAGGACAGTCATTTGAATTCTTAACCGAACAAAAGAACACTTTCCGTATTAGAAGCAAATAAAAATATTTCTCTGAATTATAATACACATTGGAAACTCTTTTGGAAGACCATAGTGCATTCAAAAGGAAGGGAGCGCGCACTTATCCATATTAATCAATATAAAAGTATTCTAAAGAGCTCATTGATATATTTATATACAATTTTATATACAGTTAAGAGATCATTTCTTGTTATTCAGAGGGAGAGAGAGAAAATTTACAAAAAAAAAAAAAAAAAAGAGCAGAATTTTTTAAAACCGGTTATTATTTTTTGGCTTTCTCTCTATAAAAAAGCAAATACAAAGCAAAATTTTCATTTGCAAATTATTTTACTTTTTTGACGCGATATAAATATTTGTATATTATCCTAAATCTCGAAGAAATACAATTCAAAAATGAAAACATAATTACCTTTTGCTGTTAATTAAACAAATTACATTTAAACAAAGGAATTGCCGATTTAGAACTGTAGGCCACTCATTTCTTCGAAAAAGTATGATTCCCTTCAGGGTCATTTCAACCCTCTTTTTTTATTAGCCCTGACCCCTGTCATAAAATAGGGAATGTGTTTGTGTCACTTCTGTTGGGGGGTTAAGTGTATCTCTTGTCCATTCGTGGGCGATGCTTAACTCCTGTGTGCAAATAAATAAAAGATCGCTGGAGAGAGTGTCTATGACTGTCCTTCCCACAGTAGTATTTTTATCAATAGATTGGTTAGATAGATAGTTAGATAATCTCGCTATAGAAATAAACTAATATTTTCCTTGATTCTCAGCAAACATTATAAATAGAAATATTTAATATAGAAGTAACTGTCTTCAACCAGTCATGTCCGCGAATAACATTTGACGATTGAAATTATTTTGATCATGATCTTATTCAGGCCGAGTAGAGAACGAGACGAGGCCCCCTCAAAGGCGAGGCCCTAAGCCCAGTTGGCCCATGCCTTAAGACGTCCCTGGATATAAATAACGGCAATAGTGGTGAATATGATGATAAAAAGCTGAGTTGGATTTAGTCTTTAAACCTCTCCTTACAAAGGAAACAAACTGCGCCACAATGAAATTATAATATAAGCATTGCTAAGAAAAAAAAGTATATGTTTTTTTTAACATTTTCCTGCGAACATCTAGAAAATAAAACAGTGAAACTCAGTAATTGATACAAATACTTATAATAACTCTTTACTTAAAAAATTTCGTTTAAAAAACAATTATTTGACGAATGTTTTTTTTACGAAATGTTCGGTCAGAGAATTATTTAATTTAATTCAGAAACATCTAAACTCTTACTGAGTTCATACTCAAATACTAATATAGCGAGATCTGACGATCTTGTTCGAGATGTTGTTGTTCGCTAATAGTTCCTAAGTATTTTTAGTTTGGAAAAGCTACATTCCTCGAAAGCAATAGTTATTAGATGATTTAGTAAGAGCAATGCTGAAGTTCGGAATAAAATTCGTTTATACTATCAACATCAAAATTTCCAAAGATGGTATATCTTTTTTCCAATAGAGAACACGCCACTGATTTTTCATCTCAAAGCTCCAGACTGTTTATATCCGATGATTCTCCGTGAGTTAAAAATGATTTCCCAATCTTTCCAATTGGCGAAATTTACAGAACTAACATATTTACATATATGATATAAGGAACAGAAGTAACTGTTGTAATTTGCAGATGGGAAAATCTCTGTTCTGAAGAATTCATTGCAGTGTCAATCAGGTGATAAAAGAATTCAATTTTGTATTTTTTAAGTACATCGATTATAGACTCATCCCGATTTTCATAATCAAATGGTCTTCTTCACCGACGAACTCTATCTCTAGGTATCGAATCAAAATTTTTATCTGCACCTATTTCGGATGCCATTTCGTCAGCATCGACAAGACTTGCATTAAGTTGATAGTCCAGTTTCAAATTTTTTTTTAAAAAAAAAGAACAGCTGAACATTTCAAAGTATTATTACTGATGCAATTTCCTCCCCTGTATGAGTTTATTAAAGGTATTGGCATGATTTAATGTATCATATATCACGATAGATTAAAAAGAGAGAGAGAGGGAGAGAGAAAGAAATCTAATTGCGTACGTAGCCCAGATACTTCATCTCTTATTGGACTACATGCGTGAGTATCTTTGTTCTCGTAAATTCTTAGTGTATGATATATTTGATTAGTTTGGTACCTCAGGGGGTTTATAGCATCAATTGGACTTTCCCATCTGGTATCGCTGAGAGGTTTTTAGATCAATTCCTCGATGCGCTTCAAAAAATGACTCATCTGAAAGACGATGAGAAAAAAAGATATAAGTACAATATTTGGACAATATTAAAGTTAGCTTCTTCTAATGATGATTATGCCATATCATTTACCACCAAGTGAAGGGAGTGGCTATCACATAGTATAAAAAAGCACGAATAATGATGTTTCTTTCTGCATGTTTTTCATTATGTACGCTCCATTATCGAATCTTTTAGACTCTCATGTTTACTGAAGGCAATCCCAAGTTTTCTAACTCTCGAAGTAGGACATCGGAAACTTGTTGATCATTCAATCGTACGAAAACCGAAAAAAATGTCCATGAATGTTGACGTATGTATTCTTGTTCAATCGACAAATACCTTACAACTTATCTTGTTCTACTCAAGTCAGGTGTGCAATCTAATACAATTGAGTAATATTTTTATTTTTCACTGTATCTAATATGCGACTTTAGATAATATGTGCAATTAGGTGAATGACCTCTGTACACGCCACTAGATAGCGCTTTCGTGAGTCGAAATAGTTTCATGCTTTTTATTTGTATCAGAGAGAGTGAGAAAGCTGTAATGAGGAGTAGGACGGAACTCCGTCCGCCAATAAATATTTGTGAACAGAAGTGATCATTGCTTTATATATACTTCATCTGTGTCATTGCCTCTACAACTTAATTTTGAATAGTTTTACTCAATTATGTAATTATTTTATGTTGTTTGTTCAAAGCCTTATTTATATCTCCTCCATGACAGGATCAAATTCAACTGATAGTTGAACTAACTCTTAACATATTTTCGCTGCTATATATACATCTCTAAATGCCAAGCAGCTTTCCCCTTAAAGTTTGAAGGTCGAAAAAGCACTTTGAAAAAACCGAGTTCCAGTACTCAGTTTCTGCATTCCAAAACCTTTGAGAAGTGGCATTTTATTGTTTGCGTAATTCTTAAACAAAAACGCAATTCAAGCCCAGGCACTTTTGGATCTCTCTATCTTTTTTGTAGTTTCACGATTTTTAAAAGCCGCTAACCGCTTTTGCTAAAGAAGATGGAAGCCTTTACAAAAATTTTGCAGAAGCAGAAACCCGAGACTTTGGCTACAGATTACACCAATCAATATCTGAATTTTTCTCTCCGTTGCTGAGATATCTCGTTTAGTTGTTTATGAATCTACAAAATAAAAGTTTTAACATTGGGCATGCGGGACCTGGTTTCGAAAGACAAAACCTTTCTACATTAGAAATACGTTCAGGTCACAGTCCTGGATCAAGCACTCAAAAACAAAATGACAGGACGATCTTCATCTGTCTCCAATTGAATGAAATTGTGATGCATTTTCTACCTCTTCCGCTCCTTCTTGTAGCTGAACATGATCAAGTACCTGTGTTCTAGAAAACCACTCATAAAATGAAGAACAAATATTTTCTACGAGCTTTTAATTCCGCAAACTTTTTAATGTTTTTCTAGTCCAATTTCATGCTAGATCATATTCAGTACCTATTACAGCTAAACCGTTAATTCTAGAATGGGCAGCTGTACTTCTGAAATAACTTATCCATGCTCTATAAATTTTCTGTCAGATCAGTTATGAAGCTTTTATTTCCATCTGCTGTTTTATTCACGCTTCTGACATTATTTTTTGTTCTAGGGCTTGGTTGTTTAGCGTCCTTTTTCTTTGCCATTTTTTACATGTACTGTAGCACCTATAAGAAATTTTAAGACCCGTCACTACCGATTTTAGAAATTTTTTTAACTGGATAAAACTAGTCCCGTAGACCAAATTTACCTTCAGTTTGTTTTGTATGGAACAAAAATGTGCTTTATATATATATATAATTTTAACTTAGTTATCTTTTAAACAAAATACGATCATTGTACAACAAAAATGCTAAATTTAACGGCTTGAAACAAAACTGCTTTTCCGATTTTTTTCGTAATTCTGTTTTTTCACCAAAAGCTTAAATAGTTCTAAGTTAGGGAAGTTTTTTTTTTTTTTTTTTTTTTTTGGTAGGCTCTTGAAAACGTCATAAAACTAAAGGGTGAGTACAAAGTATAGTACAACCAAAAGTTAAATAATATTGAACAGACTGTAATTAAAAACAAAAACAAAAAATACAGAAAACGGATTTAACAAGAGTGAATTATTCACTTCAACTTGATCGCACGCATTTAAGATATTGCCTGTACATACTCCAAGCATGTGTTTTCCAATCTTAGGTCCTATTCAAAATTTAAATTACCTTTTTTCTAAAAATACTGACCAAAGTTTTTGCCTACTGTAAATATTTCGCACTTTTTAATCATTAAAAAGTCCTGCGTTTGTTGTAGACGTATTTATCTAATACTGGAGTAGTACCCTGAAAGTTAAGTGGTCATTAGTACATAAAATTAGGTTGTTTTTCAAATTTTTTTTAGAAATTTCTAGTTAATTCAGAAACTCTATTGTGTTTTTCTCGTTTTGTTTCGGCAATTTTGAGCCCCTTGATTGTTTTACTCCTTGCTGAGGTATTTGTCCGACCCCGATAAAGAATAAAGTGCAATCTAATTAAGGAATAAAAAAAAAAGAATTTAAGTATTCATAAGAACATTAAAGATGCACAGATGAAAATACGGACAAATGATTTGCAACCATTTTCTATAGTTGAGAATTCAGATATATATATATATATATAATAGTTATAATGATATATGAAAGAGGCTTTATTTTATCAGTCTGCTGAAAAAATTAGAAATGCTAGGTAAAATCCTACTTTACTCCACCATTTTTGTCTCCCACGCCATGGTGAGAAAAACAAAACAACCCTTAAAAAACTTGCATTAAAGAATTTAGGAGAGATATTGTAAGAAGTTACAAGGGTTGCCAATTCAGTGCATTGCTTGTCCTTTTATTTCTCACTGCATGGGCTAAAATAGGATACAAACAAATGCTGCTCTAAATTTAATACAAAATATGATTTTTTTTTAAAAAAATTAACTGACTTGATTTTTCCTCAAATATGCTAAGTAATAATGACAGAGTGAGTGATTGTGGGTTTATTCACAAGAGCCAAATCTGGCTAAGCTGTGCCAAACATTAGTTGAAATATCCCAAGGTCTTTTTTCTTAAAATATCATTGCACAGATGAACCAAAGAACCGCTCTTTAAAAATGAACAGGTAAGAAAAGTTCATTTAAAATAAATTCTTATTCTTATTCCATCCAAAGAAACATTCTACTTTAAATAACTTTTTTTAAAATTTAAGTTAGTATCTCAAAGAACAAAATCATTACACATGAAATTTTATAATTAAGAAAATTGGCATTTTTTTTTTCCTAGGCTTTTTCAACAATTCTCTATTCATTAAATCTGAATTATTTTATTTCTACATTAAATTATTCTTATGAGCAGAAAAAAAAGTTCTATTCTTAGAAGCAATTTAAAAAAATGCACATTTTACAATGCTTAGAAACATTTCATGAATGTCTACTACTAATATGTAAAGAGTGTGAACTTATATTTTCTGTAGGTATTTGTTAGTATATGTAGAAAGGAGCCAACAAAATGAAACATGGCTTGCTTGATCTTTATACATTAACAAAATGTTACATGAGGTCAACTAATTTTTTTCCTTCAAAACAATTTGTTTTAAACAATAAGTTTCAGATATACAATGAAAATATAAAACAGATCTGTTTTCACTAGATAAGTCCCATAATAATACTGCACACAATAACACTGTAATAATAAATCACTAACACATTAAATTACAAATATATTCTAGGCAATAAATTAAACTAATATGATCACAGCTGATTTTGTTAAAAACTAATATAATTTTACTCTCTTTTATTAGTAATATTATGCACTTATGAAGACACAGTACCCTAAAAATTACCAAATTATCAAAAAAAAAAAAAGTTATAGAACTTCATTTTAATTACAAGACTTTTCTAAAATTTAAGTATTAAATTTCACAACTGCTGTTGCATTATTTAAGGAGTTATTTAAATTTTCTTTAACAGAGTGCTAAATCACTTCAATGACTTACAAAATTTTAAATTGCTTTTTTTTTTCAGCTTTTTATTTTTCATGATGGTCATGTATCTAAAATGGTAAAGATTTTGCAATAAATATAACAATTTGAAATTCTTTCTGATTGCTTTGCATAATATGTTTCATTATTCTATACAAGGAATAATGATTTAGATAAATAATTATTTTTTTAAAAAAAATGGCAAAATTAGATATAGCAGCTTCTTATTGTTTTTGTAGTGTTTGATAAAAAGAAATGTAAAACTATAAATAATAATAGTACAATTAAACAAATGCACATAATTGTGGGAAATACTTAAAGAAATGGAGCAAAAAATATTGTTTGAAAATATTAGAATTTATAGAAGTAGTAAGAATCTTAAAATAATGAATTTTTTTTTTTCAAAAATTGGAAGTTTTAAATAATTGTTCTTATAAAATGAATTCCCCCCTACTTGAAATGCATACTTTATCTGTGTTCACATATGGTGAATAAAAACTTTTTCTTATAAATATCTAATTTTAAAAAGTTGCACAGAGGATACTATGTCCTTTTCACAATAGAAAAGTACTCATATTTAACAAACAGTTAATAAGAGTAGCATTAGTAATACATATAATTATCTAATAAAATGCATTTTGTCTTTCAGAATAGAATATTAGTATATTTGTACAATTAATTAAGATTATACAAAATGTAAGTATTACATTTGTATAATTAAGATCATACAAATGTAATTTTCAATTTTTTTCCCCTTCCCCTTTCATCTAACCCATTACATATATCACTAATACACTAATATTTATTTAAAATATACTGTGCACATATATTTCACAACTAAAATCCTTAATGTACAATTATAAAATCTTTATAGATGAAGTTTTTTGACATATATGTCAAAAAATTTCATACATGTATATATTTCTTAATAAGCAAGATACTGAAAATAAGTTTTAAAACGGAATCAACTTTCCATTTTTTTAAAATTATGTATAACAATGTAACTCTCACTTTCTCAATTAAGATAAATATGCAAAGGCTTCTAATTAAAAAGCAGTAACACTAAAATATGTTTCAACTTAAAATTATGAAAAAATCTATGATAAATATTTAAAGTAATATTACTCTGTAGCAGCTAAAATCAATATTAAGAAAATTAATTATCATCTTGTATATAAATACAGTTACAATGGCATACAATATGAAGTATTATTTCAATTTGAAACAAACACAAGATACTTTTCTAGATAAAAATCCATATAAGAAGTACTTTTTAAGAAAAAATTAGAAGTTATACAAAGTTTCAAAAAATTAAGAATGTTTTATATCTTACAGTAGTTTGTAACTATACTTATTTTTCAAAAACTGCATACCAAGAAATAAAATTTATTTTTCATAGATTTGTTTCATTGAATACTGAGAGTGAAAATAGTACCACATTTTTTTTAAAAAGTATGAAGTTTGTTGATATATTATTAAACTGAAATTCTCCTTAAATTTAATCAAATATTTAATGCAAAAAAACAAGAACAATATGCCTTATAATTGTAAGAATACAAATTTGAAATAAACAGGAAACCCAGATAAAATTATAGAAATGTATATAAATTTTATTACAGTTTACTCAACTTATAGTAAATACTTTTAACAGTTTTTAATCCTATAATAAATATGCTCATTTCAGATATCTATAGAACTATCAATTACAATATATATCTTATCCATATTAATAATTTATAAAATTATATGGATCACAAACATCACACATTTCCAACACTTGGATTTCAGAAAAAAATATCAGATAATTAATGGGTCATTGTTATTCACATGAAAATGCATACTTGCAAATGCTTTTTCATTGATGCATCAAGTAAATTTTTCATTCATTAAATTATAAATATTTACTCTAATAATTAAATTATTTACACAAAAAAAAAAAATTACTATGACTAGTTGTAAGAACAAGGCATTTTTGACAGGACTTGTCATTTTATGTCATTTTATTAAATATAAAATGACAAGAAAAGTCATAAATTCAAATCCAAACACAAGAAATAAAATATTTACATTCCATACATATTAAGTATCACTTATGTCAAACATGCAATATACAATCATTATGCATTTAGAGGAACAAGCCTCAATTGACTGAGTATTTGATTTAAGATTCTTCAGATTCAAATAAAGAAGTGAATGCACTATCACATTCACTTTCCCAATCCTATCCAGTCACCATAACAAAAGGTTCTAGCCTTTCTTCAGGAGGCAGCATGTTATTTAGAGTCTCCATATTTTTAATTACATCTTTCAAACCTGTTTGGCACTTTTGTAAATTGTTGGATATTTCTTGAACTTTTGACAACTGCTCAGCATATTTCACGAATTTTTTCTGTCTTTCTGTTAACATGTTGGTTAGTGTGGTAATGGCAAAATCAATCTACATTGATAAATAAAACAAACATTTTAAGTCCAATCACATAAAAATAATTAGTTTTACAGATAATAAAAAGATTTTAAAAACTGAGGTAAAAAATTATCAGTTTTAGTAACAGAGAAGCAAGAAACTATCAACATTTGGGCAAAATAATAGACAAGTAATCTGCTGTGATAAAAAAAAAAAAAAATTATACATGTGTGTGAATGAGAATATATAAATTCCAGAGTGCCAAATGAAAAAAAAAAAAAAAAAAAATTACTAATTTATTTTGCCTGTGGATCTGATATATGTTTTAAGAACTTTAAAATCATCATTTTCCAGAATTTAGATTCATTCACTTTCACAAGTAATAAAAATAGATATATAAGACTTGTAATTGCTTTTAAGTCACTTTCTGTCAAATCAAACTATGAAGGCTATTTCTTTCAAGGCCCAAAAATCCAATGATGCTGTGTGCAGATGTGTTGACACTCATTTTTTTACTTTCTTTAGTATGCTCATTGTTTGCATCAGGTTGTAGTTGTCGGTTTTGAGCATGTAAACATGCCTTGAATATAATCTCCAACCAAGTGTGAAGTGGCAGTTGTAATTAAATTTCTGCATGCTGAAGCGTCCAATACAGCAGAAATTCCTTCCTAAATAAGTAAAGTGCATGGAAAAATTTTCATGAGTAATATCCAAGTGTGGCAATAGTGAAAGAACTTGAAAGAAGGAGTTACAGGCATTCATGATGCAGGTGAGGAGGAAAGGAAGTGAGTGTCAACTGATGATCTTGTTCAGCGAATGGATCTGGCAATTTAAGAAAGTCATTCATTCACAATTTTTGTGTTGAGTAATTCATTTCCAGAAATTTCAATGTTCACTCTTTATACCCTTGTGAGTGAGACTCCAGTATACCAAAAACTATGCATGAGATAGGTTCCAAAGATGCTATCTGACCATCACAAACACAACAAATGAACAAACACAACTGCCTTGACATTTCTCCAGCACTACCATGATGAGAGAGAAAATTTTTTGAATCAAATTGTCATAGCAAATGAGACATGGATTTGTTTTGAAAACAAACAGAAGAAACAGTTTTTAAGAAACAAAAGAGCACTTTAAATAGTGAAGGCATTCTCATTCCCTAAGTAAACCAAGGAAATTCAAGCAAATATTTTCCAGCCAGCAGAAAGTGTATGGTACTGTGTTTTGGGACTGAAAAGATGTTATGTTAGTGGAATTTATGAAATGTGGCACAAACTTACAAACTTCACTGTGGCATAATTACTCTTGAATGTCTATGAAGGGTGATTCAAAGCAAGCATAAAGGAATGTTAGTTGTTACACACTGTCCTTTTAAGTGACAATCCACAGTCACTCACTGCAGCTGCAACAGACACACCTGTAACATTTTCAATGGGATGTATTTGATCACCCACTATACAACCCAGGCTTAGATCTCTCAGATTTCTATCTCTTTGCTCATATGAAATGCAGGCTAGGAGGGCAGAAGTTTGGTTCAGACAACAAGATGCAGAACAGCATAGATAATTGGCTGAAAGTACAAAAGACTTTCTTCTATGATGAGGATATTGGAAAGTTGGTATGTTGTTGAGATAAATATCAGTCAGAGAAGCGAATATGTTGAGAAAATGCTTGAAAAGGTATCCTAATCAAACAGTTTTGATTTTCCCTGTTGTTTTCACTTCACACCAAATCCGACTTTGAAAAAAATATAGCCATCATATATTCACCTTATTACAACATATTCCTATAAAATTAATCTATCTGTTGATTAAATCACATCAAAATGACTTTAAAAATGTTACCTGGTTTTCTATAAGTATGAACAGCTCGACAGGATTTTAAAATGAGCCTGAACTGTAATAATTACAAAAGTTTGATGTTCTGATTGTATTGTAGTCTAAGATGTCTTAAAATGCCCTCTGGATCTTCCCAATAAATTTAACAAAATTCACAATCAAAACAAAATAAATTACAAATAGTTATTTATTAAAAACACTTCTCAGAAACCTAAATAAAAAGGACTCAACATTTATAATAAAACATTGTAGCTAGCCTTGAAATGGCATGTTAGAACTTCACGGAACACTAAATAAATAAATATGAAAAAAATTTTAAACTTATTTAGCTAGTGAATTAAATTAAATTTTTTTATGATTTCTGAAGCATTCTAAATTTGTACATATTTAGAAGAAAGACTTGATACTCAAGTTTTTAAGTTACATAGATACTTTTTATAATTCATTAGACATATTAAAAAAGAATTAATCAAGTGTATTGATTTAGAATTAAATATAGTTTAAATGTGTACAGTTAAACTTCTATTTTATACCAGCTTTTGAAATTTTGGATAATTCAAAATTTTTACCTGGTTTCTAGAATTCTTCATTAACACTTTGAAAAAAATTGTAGATAAATAGAATTTTATTTTGATTAATTTGAGTTTTTCATGTGATTCCTTTTTGATCATTACAGTAAAAATAGTGCATGAGAATTTTCAACTGATGACCATTATTACAGTATTTATAATGCAAAGGGATGTGAAGTATGTCGAGATAGCCATTATGAAATGTTTATATAAATTAAGATTTATAAGGAAGAAAATGAAAAGGTAAATGTACGAGAAAATTTAGATGAAACAAATCCTGAGCTTTCGTTCAACAACTGGAAAGTACTTAAGTGACAGAGAACAACTAAGTTAAGAATGGAGTACAAGGAGATGAAGAGGACCAGGAAACCCCCTATGTAGCACAGTAACAAAAGCTATGATACATATACATGAACTTCGACATTTTTTTTTGAAGGTCAGTCTTTTGTAGATATTTTCACCATCTGACAATTTAGTATAATTTTTAACAACTCAAAGACTGCATTCAAAGTGACAAGCAAAAATATGTGTCATATATATATACATATAGAATATAGTAGCTTGTTATGGTACATACTAAAAATATTTGATTATATGGAAAAAATATAAAATCATGTATTGTTATATATGTCTATTTAAAAAATTAAAGCTTATGTGTTAAATCTTTGATACAGGAGTTGACTTTTTTTAGAAACTTTTTATCTCTTTCATTAGGGAAAATATTTTTTAATTCGAATTTTTTTTCCCTGGCTCCTTCAGCTTCAAATTACCTAAGTTTGATTATAAATTTTTGATTAATACATTTGTATTCTTGAAAATGCTTATTACATTATATGCTCATAATTGTGTGTGTACCTTTATTTTCAATTAAACTCTTTCATGAGAATTTCTTGTACTAAAATAAGAATTTATTTACATAATTACTTATTCAAGTTACTTTAAAAAATAAATTTAAAATTTAGAGACATAAAATCATAATAATTAGAATGATTTCACAATGAATAAGGCTATAAATATATCTAAAAAACACCCAAAAAGAAAAGGGGGAAATTAACAGAAAAGTGCTTAATTCAACTTACTTCTCTTATCCTTTGGGTAAGGGTATTTTGTTCTGTACTAATAATTTCTGCACACATTTTTAGATGATCTTGATATCTTTGGCACAATCGCAAAATGCATTGATAATCAAGTTTATCAAGTACTTCTGGATCATGAATAGTTGGAATATTCAGAGCGCCACGCATTATGGGATGAAATGCTGGTATTTTCTGGAAGGAATAATAAGTTCAAACAACAATAAAAAATATAATTTGTTGGCTTGTTCACATTACAGTAACTTGAATGAAAATTTAAATACTTGCATTTCTCAATTTCCATTTTGTCACTAAAAGTAAATTGAAATATCAAAGAGTATTAGAAAATTTCCATGTTGTGTTAAAATGAGAAAATATAAATTAATTAGAGAGTGCATAGCACAGAAAGTGAAATTTGTAAAAGGCATCCACTATGCCCTGCAATAGCTCTCTTCTACAACAAAAGTTAAAAGCAACCAAGGGGAATTCCTTTTCAGTTCAATTGTTAAGGTCATCAACAAAGATAAATTTTCTTCAGACTCAAAGATTGGGAATTCAAATTGTCTGCCACCAAGTGCAACCAACCAACTGCCACAGAGTGAAAAATAATCCTCCCACCCCTTCAAAAAAAAGAGACAAAAAATTTTCCCACTGAAGTGGTGACCGAGGATTTGAACATTAACTAGCAATACGGTATAGAACTACTGTTACATATATCTTTGATACAAATCTACTTCATTATGTATAAGACATCCATTTATAAATCACATCTAGTGAATACTGGCTATGTCAAGTGCATAAGGAAAATCTGACATTTCAACTAAGGACAGCCAATGATGATAATGCATGCTATCCAAACAACACCCAATACAATAGGTAGGAGATGTATATCAATTGCCAATTGCTATAATTGGTGGGAAAATAACTTTCTCTGAAATCTGTTCAGATAGTCCCACAACAGTAACAATTTTCCTCCCTGATTATTTCAGATATTAATATTGATACTGGAGAAGAATGCAGCTCTCTCTTCAACAATGACAGGGGTTAAAAGTGCTTAAAAACAGACTCATCAGGTAATTCCTTTTCATCTCAATTGTTAAAAACATCTATAAAACAAAACAAGTTTTCTTGGGGGCACAGTTGTCACCAAGGTCAGTCAACCATCTGCTATGGGGTGAAAAAAAATCTCCCCACCTATAAATAAACAGCTAAAACTGTCCTCATCAAACCTCTATAGCTAAAAAAATGTGACACGTAATTTAACAAACAAGAGCTACCTAATACATAACCAAAACCTTTAAGTAAAATGCTGGAAATAACATTAAAAGTCAAGGGTCAAATTTTTACACATTAAAACAATTTAAATAAACATACTTACATGGAGGCGAATCAGTTCTGCATCTGTTTCGAGAGTATCCATACTGGGAGCCCCTTCTTTAACAACTACTATATCATGTCCTGATGAGGATCCAGCATAAGATTTAGGTCTAGGTGCTTTGGGGGAAGATCTAGGAGAAGGAGTGGCCGAAGCACGCAAACTGTGAGCAGGACTTTTAGATGACAATTTTGGTGAATCTATTAAAACATAAAAAAAAAAATTAAGAATAAATATTTTGAAAGAATTCAATAATTTTTTTTTTATATAAATATAATTATGCAGACGGAAATAGGTAACCATATTGGTTAGTTCATAATTATCCAACCGCTTATTAGGCTCAAAATAAGGGCTGTGTTACATTGAAGTTTGACTGGGCTAAACTCCATTCCCACCTGGACTAATATCAGTATTCAGCATAAAAAGAATATGTACAAATTAAGTTATAGAAAACACACTATCTTTAATTACAAAGCGTAAGCAATACAAACATTTACCTCCAATTGGTCGATTTACTGTATATGAAATGTATGGAATGTCAGAATCGGAACTTATTGAAGGTCCAGGAGATGCACTCCTCGCTCTCTGATGTTCTTTCATTTTGCTTCCCGATTTAAGTACATTTTGAGATTTGGACGATTGGCTGCTTTGCTCAGATCCCATGTTTTTAAATGCTTTAATTTCCAGTCAAATAAAACATCCAGGAAATTTATTTGCTTAGAAAAAAATAACACCACATTAAAGTTGATTTAATGATTTTCTGAAGGTATTATCTCTCTTCACTGCTGTAAACAAACAATGCGAAACAGAAATAAAACAGTACTAATGCCAGATTTGACAGATTAATAATAAATATTTTCTCTGGAAGAAAATTATATTTCTCTGCTGATTTCAGCAACTCAATGAAAAACACAGTTTTACTGATAAAAGGATTGATATAAAATTAAAAAAGTTTTGTGATTTCAGTGCACTGAAATTTAAATATATCAGAAAAGATCGTATTTTTCGATAATAGTCAAAAAAATTCAATCAACAAACAATCTTCACGGAAATAATCGATAAGCTCACCGCAGCGGCAGCAACATAGTTTTGTTTACTTGTGTGAAGTTATTTGCTCAAACGACATGATTTTCAAAGAAATTAGCAAATTTCCATCTGTTGAAGATGGAAAAATTAAATTTGTACCATTCATTGAAGCTAGTAAAGGGATAGTCAAAATTATTGGTAATATTCTGCTTTTTTATTTTGAATTGAAATTATGTTGAAAAGTTATCAATCAATATATCAAAAGTGAAGGCGTTTTCTTTAAATGTCATAAAAAATAGTTCATAAATTTTGGGACCACTTTAAGTTGATAAATTATTCAAAAATAATTTAAAAAGCATTAACTAAGAAAACTGCAGTGTTACTTAATTAATAAATTTGCAATTTCACTGGTTTTTGTTCGTTAATTCGTTTTTCACTATGTAAGCACTTTTACTGAAAACGGCTATCGGTGCAAAGACACGTATTATAATTTTATGTAGCTGTCGTGCTGATTCCTCTATTTGCAAATGCGTTTTTTATTGAATGTATTGTTTTCCCCAAAATTTTATGGACTTGTTGCCAACTAATTTTTCTTATATAAAGTTCTTACTTTTCCTTAAATGATATGAATGTCCTGTTTACAGTTTTTGGACATTAGGATTGATTAATTTGCTGAATAAATTTTCATGAAACCCCCTTCTTGTATTTATAAATTAGGAGTTCTTGTCTGTTTTATTAAATTTAATAACTTTATATTGTTTTCTCTGGCTTATATTATAATTTTTGATGGAGAATTTATTTGATATGGTTAGAATATAAAATTCAGTTTAAATAAAGAATCAGATTTGATCATTTAATCCATTGCTAATGTTAATATATTCACATAGAATGTACAGATATATTAAATAAATAGCATGGAATTTAATCTCAATTCGATCTTGTAATATTCAACTAACTGCTTTAAAAGTGATATTATTCGAATTTCTATTGCTTTCTTTAACTGATTTTACCTCTTTCAGGAAAACAAAATTATTCAAAACAATCCATTTTCAACGGATGCTTGTCTACAAACCATGTTTTCCATACAAATCTTTATCTACTAAAATTACTTTCAAAATGATTTCTTTCGAATTTCTAATCCTTTCCAATTGTAGATTTTCTTCCTTTTGGAAGAACAAAATGTTTCAAAACTATTCATTTTCAAGGCTTCCAAAGGATGCATCTTCCAAACAAAACAAATCTTATAATTTTCATAGTACTGTTTTCAAAATGATTACATTAAAATTTCAATTGCTGATTTTCATTATCTATCTGCAAAACAAATTGTTTTTAAAAGACCCATAAAACGTTAAAAGTTTTCAACGGACTATCCATTTTCAAAAATCGCAGTACTTCAGGGATAAACAACGTTCGTATCCAATACAGCATAAAAAAAGGAATAAAAAAAATATTGAATCCTCTATTATAGGATCACCATAAACAATTTGCATGGTAACCAACTTAGCGACTTATCTCCAAAAAAATTGAATCTCGCCAAGTGACCCTGGCAAACTCGGATTAAACCGATGAAAGTAAGCTTTTATTAATTAACATAATCAATTATAAATCGAGGTGCTAAGATGTGAGATATAACAAAAGGAAAATCAAACTTATCTTGATTTAACTGCTCAATGAGAGGTGTATACAAAAAACCTAGAGGATCCAATTTGCTTCCATTCATGCTTTTTTGCATAAATTTTTGAGAATAAATGTGGGCTTGCTGATAAATATCATATGTCTGTAAATTCTAGAAACTAAGATGCTTCAATGTGACTCACTCCACAATTGGTCTAATTGAATGTAGAGCTGTTGTTACCATGGCAATTGAAATATATCTAAATGCAACCTGCAGGCATCAAAAAGGAATGTGACTGCAATATAAAAATAAATGATTTTTTAACTGTATTAAGTAGTGAAATTTTTTGAAGAAATAAGATATACAGTTCAAACATGTTTTTATTATTCTTTATTCTTTCTTTTCTAAAACAAGACATTTAAAAAATTTTCCTAATGGTTGCTTTGCTTTTCTCTTATGCATTTTTTTTTGTCATGTTTCTTCCGAATATTGTCTATTTTTGTTGTATTTGCTTAAAATTCTGAGTAAATGCTATGTACAAATTTATAATCTATTTTTATCCATTAATTCTGTTAAAATTTCTCTGTTCCACTGTTCTCAAGTCTGCTATTGTTTCAGTTATTTAAATTGTGTATCATTTTTAATGGGATGTTAAAAATTAGTTTCATTGTGAAGTTTCAAAGTATTGTTGAAGAAATTACTTGGATTTCTGATGTACAAATAAATTATAATGTGTAATGAATAAATACTTCTATTCCACATGGTATAAAATTTGAAGTATGTTTGATGATGGACAAATGTATAAGTTTAAATATTCTTATGAAAGAGCGCCTGAGTCAAGCTTTATGGGATTGAAATTTTTCTGCTTAAAACATTGATTAATTAGAACTACATAAGACCAGTTATTCTCATTGTTATAACAGTGAGAGAAGAAGTTACATCCTCTAATAAAGTAATAACACCAGTAAAAACTAGTTTTTCAACATAGGTTTTCTTTCAAACTTCACAATATGCATAACATAATTTTTTATACCTTAAATTTTAAGATCTAAAGGAAAATTTTGAGTCAAATTGAATTTATTATAATTAGTTTTAATAATTAATTTAATTATTTGGCCACGGTAGCCTAGTGGTCAAGGTCGTGGACTAGCGGCCGGCGGTTTTCGCTCAGTCGCGGGTTCGATCCTTGGCCGCCAAAGACCCGCCGTGTAGCCGGGGCTGATGCACGTTAAATCTGTTCGGGTCCCAAAGTCCTCCCGTTGGCGTGGTGTGGATGTTAGGAGAGGGGGTGCCAGCTCAAGTGTCGTCCTCATCACTTGACCGTGGTTCAAAATTACGAGGTCCGTCGCCAATAGCTCTCGTGTTGCTTCTAGTGCGACGTTAATAAAAACTAAACTAAAAAAAAAAAATATTTAATTATTTGATGTTTATTAAATTCATCATCTAAAATAAATAAGTGTAAAAAGTGTTAGCTTAATTAAGCATTATGTTAATCAGTTAAGCTACATGTAATAAAAATTAAAGTTAACGATAAAGTATGTTATTAAATTGAGTATATTTAAGCTTAAATGTAATTTAAATTAAAACAACTGATAAATTATTAAATGATGGATTTGACGAATTGGCAAGAAACTTGGCATAAAATTTAACTCTTTAAGTAATTAGTTTTATTCAATTTTTGTTAATTATAATTAAATTATTGCATTGTCACCCAAAACAATCATGTATAGAAATTTTCAGTTCAATTGAGCACTTTAAAATGTGAGAAAAAAGCTTTTAAAGTTTTGGACCAGATACCGTTACAATGTAAGTTAAAGAAAATCCATGAATAAGGATGCATGCTTCTTTTGTTTACATTATTTTTAAAGAAAAAATCTTGTTTGTTATTTTATAATAAAGTTTAATAAACAATGTAGTTTTTAATTTTCAATTTAATTAGTTTTAAATATTTTTATTTAATAAGTTTCTAAATTACATTAACAGAGTTTTGTTTTAATATTTCAAAAAAAAGAACAGTTAAACTAGCAAGTTTGATGTTATAAATATTTCCATATTAAAAACTGTGATTTTTATATATTTTCAATGTATATTTCTAGCACAGCCTTGCCTTTGCATTGAGATAAATTGTACTTTTGATGTCTTTTTATTTATTTTTGTGACAGTATTAAAATATTTAATTACGTGACTTTTTTTTCATGGAGATATATATAAAATATGATTTTTTATTGATTTTGTTCAAATAATCATTAAAAGAGGAAAAATCTTTTATGTACATTTTAACATTTATTTTGTGTTATACATGTAAATTTCAATAAAATATAAAAATGTATATTAATTTAATTGAAAATAATTATTTTCAGAGTTATTTGGATATATTTATACTCCTGTACGACAAGATATTCAAGGAAATATCGAAGTAATCTCTTTTTTTTTTTTTTTTCAATCTCTCCTCCTATTCATCAATAATATAACTTATCTCTAAGTGGTCGTGGCAGAGTTCAGTGGTCATGTTTGTGAGCTTGTGGCTGATGTTATTTCTGTCAAGTCATGGGTTCAAGTCATGTTTCCTCTGAAGGCCTGCTGTGTAGTGGGCTGATACATTTATATCTATCGGCTCCAAGTCCTTTTGTTGGCATGATGTAGAAGTTTGGAGAGGGAGGCAGCTCAGGTATTATTCTCATCACTTCACCGTGGCTCAAAATTACGAGGTCTGTCACCAGTAATCTTTTTAAGTGCAACATTCTTCTTATATTAGCATTTTATTCACATAAGTTTCTCATTCCTCAGGAATGATAATTTGCTGTCCATTTATATATATTTGAAAAATGCATGTTAGGCAGATTATTCAAAGAATTTATTTTTTGTGTTTTTCAGCTAGTTTTATACTATGAGTTTTTTTTTTTTTTTGCTATACTTACATTCAGGGATCATCTTATTAATTTATGAAGCTCAAAAAATATTTAGTAACTGATATTCAGTACATATATGTATGTGTGATTAATATAATGGCATCATGTAATTTTACTTTTTTTTACATTGATATGAAA
>BMAW01063124.1:27891-87629 GCA_019974015.1 Nephila pilipes
TTTTTAATATATTTTAAATGAATTTGTGGAAAAAAATTTCATATATATAATTGAATGAGACATTTTTTTGAAAAATTCACTAATATAGAAGTTAATTCAAAGGTGTAAAAACATAGCTAATGATTGAGAAAGAAGATATGAACCTAACCAAAAATAGAAAGATAAAAATTGCAGGCTATAAAAAGTGAAAGGTAATACAATAAACAAATTTCACTAAAAAAGAAACATTAAAAATTAACATGATAAATAACAGTAAATTAACATGAATAGATAAAAATCAGAAATATCAAAAAAGATTAATGCATATCAAAAATTTAAAAAACCAAAACTTTTGGGGGGGGAAACAGAAAATTTGAAAATATTAAGCAAGGAAGGTTCAAAAAGTACTTGTATTTGAAGATGGATGACATCATTAAGGTAAATTGTTGTTACCATTGGGTGCTACCATCTGTTATCAAAATGAATTTGACATTGATTCATAAGTTAATTATGATTTGTTAGTCATTTGCTTCCACATTGTGTTGTCGACGTCATTTTGGATCTAATTGTCAATATTGTTTAGACCTTGATTCATCATTATGCACTGAAAATCAAACAAAAATCTAAGCATTGGGTTGCTTCATGTGAATCTTTTTCCAGAAAAGGCAAAGATGATCTCATCAGCCTGAGAAGTTATGACAAACTTTTGAGGACAAAAGGCATCATGATCACGAATGCAAATAACTGAGACTTGAGCAACTCTCTCGTGAATCATGATGCAAACGAAAAACAAACCATTTCCAATGGGACAAACACTATCTCCTGGAATTTCTGAGGCCTTATTAAAAAATGTATTATTAAAAGAATGGTTAAAAAAAACCAAAAATACAAATTGAAAAGCATCTGAATGCAAATTTATACAATAGATACTGTTAAGAATTTCATAAAGTTTTCTGAACTTTTATAAATAATTGGTAAAATTAGTATTTTTAAATAATATTGTATAGCTGTGTTTTAGTTGGAGAGAGAAAAAGATAAGACACGAGAAATATATTAAATAAGTTTTCTATGTGTTATAAAATTTTATTGCAGGGAATTGTAGATAGTAAAATGACAAAATATATTTCTTGCTATGTGTAGAACTGGACTGTTCAACTGAAAAATAAACATGCTTTAAAGATAGTTATTGAATAAAGTTTTGTTAGATAGTAGTCTTAAAAATATAAATTCTTCATGCTCTTAATTTTGAAAAAAATACATCCTAATGTACATGCTTATTAATGTTTTCTTTTATTGTTATAACTTTTGAATTTTTATTATTGGTAATTTTAACATAGTAGTTTACCATAAAATCTTAACTATAATACACATGCATTATAATATGGAATAAATTTTCGGAAAAAATTAAAATTTGAATATAATACATACCCATAAATTTCCTTATTTATTTTAAAATAGCACATGTATTTATTAACATAATTGATATTTTTAATAAAAAAAAAAACGTCAAATTCAACAGAAAAAACTTAAATTTTAACACAAAATAACATTGTCAAATTATCTGTCTTAATCACTTTCACTAGACTGAGCTAATCTATTGTCGTTGTGTCCAATCATAATTAGTAGTGCTGTCGTAATATGCAACATGTACTGTAAATTCCCATTTGTGTTTCGGCGCTGGTCATTTTCTCCAATAGATCAGAGGAGGTTATTCTACCTTATGCTCTGTGGAACGGGGAGAGTGAGTTGTTGACCTTGGCTGCTGCTGTTTCGAACCCTGAACCAGTTGGGTCTGAAGAATGCGCACCCATCAACTAGGCTGAAAAGACGTCTCATCGGGCTAGTTAGCAAGGCGGTTTAACTTCCAACTTTATTGTAGAAGAGAGTCACTGCATATTCCTCCTCCAGTATCATTGTGATGATGATACAAAGAGAAACATTGATATTTTGTACAGAAGGTTGCTTTGAATTCTTTTCAGCCATTACTGCAATTGATATGCATCCCTTCCTTATTGAATTGAGTTTTGCTTGGGACAATTTTCATTTGAGTCATTGGCTGTCTGGTGTTGAGTGGCGGGTCTCATTGACACATGCATTAGAATATCACTAGTTGCAATTTGTGTGCGTTTGTCTTAGTTAAATATACAGAGGCAAGGGTTTTGTGTTGGGGGCATATGCAATCAGTAGGTATAGGCTGTGCTGCCATCTGGTTTATTATTTCTGGTTCATTTCTGGTCATCCTGAATCATTATTTCCACATAGAATGAAACATCAAGGGATGTTTTTCTACTCCGTGTCCTGTAGAGTGGGAGAGAGTGTTTGATGAATTTGATGTTGCAGCATTGTTTGGAACTCTGGTCCAATGAGTCTGAAGGAAAGTTAATTGGTCACTTTTTGTTTTGCCCTAATCAACTAGGCTGAAAAGAGGTCTCATCTGGCAAGTTAGCAAGGCGTTTTAACTTCTAGTGTAGTTGTAAAGGAGAGTCGCTGCAGTGTAAAAGAACCTGCACAGGACATGTGTTACAACAATCTCTTACAGCTGCTGCATGCTCAATGTTTAAAAACTTTTTATTTTTTATTTTTAAATAAGTATGATACGCATCCTCATTTTTACGGACCAAAATGTGGTAAAAAAGTGTACATTACTGTCAATATTTTACGGTACGTAAAATTTTTGAAAATCGTGAAATTGATAAATGTGATTGTATTTTTTAAATGTTAAATCAATAACAAAAATATAAGCTTGTTCTGAATACAAAATAACATTTCATAAAAATAAATTCAATATTACTAGTCATGCATGATATTCAGTATTATTTGCTAGTTCAAATCAATTTATGGAAAAATTCTTTTCAATAAAAATAAATAAATAATATGTAATTTTAATTTGAGCTTATACATGTTTAATTTTGTATTTATCAGAGCTACTAAATTTTCAAAACTTGTTCATTTTCATCTGCAGCATAACAACTGATTTAATTCTTTTCATTTAAATGACAAAAACCTATATATTTTAGAAATTTATAATTTTCCAATTATGTTTAAAAATTTGTGGAACAAAATCCGTTTCCGAGAAGTTCTTAAGAAATATTGATTCTTTAAAATTTTTTAAAAAAATATTTTATTAATAAAAATATTTATTTTTATAAAGTTCCTCAGCTTATTAACATTTTTTATCATTCAATTCTCTATAATTGCTCTATATCATCCATCTTACATAATTTTTCACAAAATCAATATCAGAAAGCAAATTTTCAAAGGCAGATTTATTCTATTTAGAGAATAAGATGAATTTTAATAGAATAGGGGTATTTATTATATTAATATTTTTTGATAAGTGGATATTATTTGATAAGTATGAAACTTAAGGAAAAATGTATAAAAATTATTATGCTGTGAAATATTTTTGAAGTTCATCAATTATGTAAATAATCGTTAACATATAGATTAAAGGGAAGTTACACACTCAACAGATTAATGTACCTGTAATTTATTTTTTTCATTTTTCTGATGTATCTTGAAATTGAAATTTTGTTTTCCAAACCTGATTATTAAGTACTTGGACATACTTAAAATGAAATGTTTTCAGCTTTAAGACATACATTTTATTGCCCTTAATATACAAAATTTAATAAAGAATTTAAGTATTGTGCAAGATTTTCATATAAAATATTTCTTTTGAGTAAACTGGGTGAAAAAAGTTTTAAGATTTTTTTTTTCTTTTGTTATCATCAATAATAGAGTTGTCCTAATTTGTATATTTTTTTTATATATAGAAATTATCTCAAATACATTCTTCTGATGTTGATAAGTTTTCTACACTTAATGATATTGTTGAAGTAGAGGTCAAAGAATCAAAACAGTTCGGAATAGATGCTTTATTATGGCTGAAAAGGTCAGTTTTATGGTTCTAAATTTCTTTTGCAGTTTTAACTTTTTCCTCATTAAAAAGGAGAGGGAGAGATTTAAGAAATTGAATGTTTTTTTAACTCAATAAATTTTTTTGTTATACTTTTTTTAAAAATTTATTATTATAAATAGAATTAGTATATTTTTAAAGATTTGTATATTTCAAATATACTAATATATTTGAAAGATATGCAAAAAAATTCTAGGCATTCATATTCGATTTTAAACATTTTTAAATTTACTTTCTTTAATTCAATACTATTTTACTCATTCTATATTTCTATTATTTATTATTAAATGTGTTATTGTAATATTTCTAATTAATTATATTTCAATAATATACTATAATTAATCATATTTTACTATGATACATTTTATGCTGTATTTTTCATTATAATTTATTTTTTATTTTATGCTTATAACTCTTTTATTATTTATTCTCTCTTGGCCATACTTCAATTGTTTGAAACCGATCTCTCCAGTCTATTAGTGGCTTCGGGATTTTCTTAGAATGCATAATGCCCATTTTCTTGAGCTTATAATTCTTTACATTATAAAAATTATTTATAAGATTTAAGTGTTATATATATATATATACACCCAACTTTCTTTTTACACGATTGATACTTTCCTTAAAAAAACGTTCAAAAAAATTTGTGTAAAAAAATACATGTGACTTGTAGTAAATTTGGGAATGTGTTCCACAACTTTAAAAAGCTTTGTAAGATGAAAAAACTCTAAATATTTTCCCAAAAAACTGTGCAAAAAAGTAATAATGAAATCCATATTACATAGTTATAAAACAAAAACAGTTCATTTTTCTTACCAAAAAAAATTAAAATTAGTTTACAGTGAAAATTCAATCTATGGGTACATACAACGTATAAAAATTCAATTTGAAATTAGGAATAAAACTACTAACTAAGAACTATTTATTGCTACTCAATAACAAACATGCACATTTACTATGAACTGAGTCAAAAATGCTCTTTATCAGTAGGTGTGTCAGATATGTCAAGCACAACTGTTGGCTTTGATACAAATGAAGAATTTTGTTCGTTATTAATGGCTTCTGTTGGTTTTTTGTTATTACAAAGTCTGTTAATAGCAGCTGTTTTTTGGTTTCTCTAGTTGCTTATATAATTCTTGACATCCTTTTACAAAAAACTTAAGCTTACATTGAAATTTTAATCCACGCTCTATGTCAGGATCATGAATAAGGAAATGTTCCACACTTTTAGAAAAATTTCAAGCTCTCGCGAATTAAATCAGCTGTTAATAGCTGAACTTATTCTGAAATTTTATCAACTTCTTTATTATCAAAAACTATCATAAATTCGATCAAATCGTCCTCATCCAAATTGCTTTCTAGTATCAATTCTTTGATGTCAGCTGTTTGCATGTTGTTAAAACCTTCGCCATCAACTGCATTTGATAGTTTTAATTTCAGAACCCACAGCTGATTTTTGTACTACGAAACTTCCACTTTTGATGCATGCTGGGAAAATATTTTTCCAACAAGCATTTAAGGTCGATTGGCGTAACTGTTTGATGGCAAAAGTGTTGACGAACCTTAGTTGGCCCTTGATAATAATTAATGCCACAAGCAGAGTAAGACAGACTCTAATATTTTAAAAGGAGTTTTATTTACATAATGTACATATTTACAGGATTTTTATAGGACTAATAAATATCATCACTGTATCAGCCAAAGGCTACAGTATCACAATCAAGTCATTCTACAATCATAGCGATGGTCTCATCAATCACAGCCAAGGTCTCATCCATCATAATACTTAGAACATGTTCGAGCACATAGGCCACAGAGCAGCCTTCAAGCTCAGGTCAGTAGCATGCTTCAAAACTTGGCTGTGACTTGATTTTAAAACATTCTGACTTGAGAATCAGAGCTCATTCTCTGATTGGTCAACATGGTGGTCAGTAGAGAGTGGCTTCTTGAAGGTATAGAGTTCACTTCGGAGGGATGCTGGAAGGCTTCTTTCCTATTGGTTCACTGTAAGCGGAGGGGAATTGTCCTATTGGTTGCCCGTGTTGGGTTGCAAGTATCAGTGGGGGTGTTTTGGGCGTATAGGGCATTAAATTTGGAAAATAAGTAGAAATATGAAAAGTTAATGAAGGAATGAAAAATTATAAGTTAAATTTAAGTAAAAATAAAAATTAGGGGGTGGAGGTGTAGGAGTCTAAGAGAACTCTCCTAGGTCTTTTTGAGTTATTTCTTGGAGTATAATTTTCAAGGTTTATCATGTTGGTATTATTAGTTAAGTTTAGGTTAGAGAAAAAAATTTTGGCGATTTTTTGAATGTGTTTTTTGAAGTTTGGAATTTTAGTAGCTTTAAGTATTTCATTATTTCTGGTGTACCAGTTTGCTATCGTAATCATTCTTAAAGTGGTATTTTGGAAAATTTCTAGTAAATTAATATTTGTGTTTGTCGCATACACCCAAATAGGACTTGCATAGATTAGAATGGGTCTGTTGAATATTTGGAAAAAATTTGGGAGTGAGATTCGTGTTAGAACAAAAAATTCATGTAAAAAAGTATATTGGTGAACCATTTCATTTCAAAATCGAGTACGTGTAAAAAAAAAGAGTTGGGTGTAATATATTAAAATGGAATGATAATTCTTAATTCCCTTTGTTTACTGAGTTAAAATTGTTATAGGGCACTGGAGTTTGTTCATGTATTTTTGTCATGTCTTGTAGAAGATAGTAAACAAGTTCCAGGTAATGAAAGTTTAACACCATTTTTTCAAAAAGCTTATGATGAAACATTGAAACCATACCATGGAATAATTGTTCAGAAGTTATTTGGAGTAAGTGAAACATATTTTGATATTGAATTTGTTATTTTTAAGTTAGAGCTATACCTCCAATTAATTATTACAATATTCCCTTTGACCATAGGAGTACTATATTTTGTACTAGAAATTTTTTGAATTGGGTTTGTTACTGAAAAAAACAGTTTCAAACATATTTTATCCTTTTAAAAAAATATTCATCTTGAATAAAACAATTGCTTTTAATTTTGTGAGGTATAATAAATTATTCCTAAAATATATAATTTTCAATATTTTTTTTTATTTCAAACGCATTTTAAAGTGTAACATTATGAATTGTATAATAATCAACACTGAATTTTTTTTTTCCTGTGATGGCCTGTAGCCTAGTGATCATGGTCACAAACTCGTAAGTAGAGTTGTTTCACCAAATTGTGGATTCGAATCCTGATGCCTCTAAAGATATGCCATGTAGTGGCACTGATGCATATCAAATCTATCAAGGCAGAAAATCCTCCCATTGGGGTGCTGTGGAAGTTTGGAGAGGAAAATGCCAACTTGGGTGTCATTCATTTCACTTGATAGAGATTCAAAATTACGAGGTCCATCAACAATAGCCCTCGTGTTACTTTTAAGTGCAATGTTAATAAAACTATCAATATCAGCTTCTGATTAACACTAAAAATTCATGTAAATTAAAAAACATAATTAAAGAAAATAATTTTTTAAATTACAATTTGATTGAAGTTTTAATTTTAACATCTCGAAATGTATATAATTGTGCAGGTAATGAGCATGAATGAAAATCTGTGCATTTGTCTTGAATAAAGTGAATTATTTTTCTGTTGATCTAAGTTATTTATCCAAATAAGTTTTTAGTTTTTTTATTCAAATTCTTTTACTTAATGTCACTATGTAAATATAGTGGCTGTGGTAGCCAATGCATGGTTGTGGACTTGTGGCCAGTGGTTTTTGTTCGAGTTGTGGGTTTGAGCCCTGATGTTAGAAAGTACTGCTATGTACCGGGGCCTGATGCATGCGAAATCTGTTGGGCACAAAATCCTGTTGACGTGGTGTGGAAGTTAAGAGAGGAGGTACCAGCTCAGGTGTCGCCCTCGTCACTTGACCGAGGCTCAAAATTACGAGGTCCATCGCTGATAGCCCTTGTATTGCTTCTGGTGTGACATTAATAAAACCAAAACCAGAAAACATGAATCATATTTTAAACTTTTGATAATTACATTTATTATTGAATATTGAGGTGTAGTTAATGTTTTCAAATTTATTTATTTTTTATCACTTGCTATGTGAATTCTGAAAAATATCATTATATTTATTGAGCATTAAAAAAGAAAACTGAAAAGAATTTAATTATTTAATTTCAGTGGATAGTCCTGGCTGGTCCATCAAGAAATTCTTTTATGCTTAAGCTAGCTGATGGGCAAGATCCTATTCCAGAAGAAGAAATTATGTCTGAAATTGACAGTTTCTTACAAGACCTTGGATCAAATATTAGCGCTATAAATACGATTTATGAAGCCCATAATCTAGTTTTTAATCAAAAAGTTTAAAAATTAATATTCTTTATTAATTTTAATTAATGTTAATTTTGTATATTCTACTTTTACATGTTGTGTTGTATACAGATGCATTTATGTAAATATATAAAGATTTCTAAAATCTTTTATTTATATAACAAATTTCTTTTGTTGCTTTTCATTTCATATGCAAATTTATCTGAATATAATATCGTCTGAATATAAATATTTCCTTAATGTAACAAAATTATAATAATACGGGAGTTAATCTACTATGTTTTCTTAAACATTAGCTTCACATATAATGGAAGAAATAGCATGAAATTTCTCTGATAACTGTATGCATTAATTTTTTTTAAGTAATGTGATGCTTAAATTACTTGCAAACTATTTGACATAAATTTTGATTTGAAATTCAAGTAATGATTTTAAATAAAAGTTCTATGGAATATTCCCAAAAATATTTCAAAAATTTATAATTAATATTTTTAATATTCCTGATTGGCTGGAAAATAAATGGAGAAATTTTGAAATGCTTAACTTTAATCTGAGTAGTTGTATATGTTAAAGGCTGAGATATGAAAAGTAATTGTTCATAAAATATATTGGTTTGATAATTAACAAGCAATTTAAAATGTTTCTTAAACTTGTTTAAATCAGTACTATATTTGTTTTCATTTACCTTTCAAGGGGCTTAAATTTGTTAAACTGTTTTTTTTTTAAGTCATAGAATAGTTTTTGATATTTTAATCATGTTAAAATGTGTAATGTTTTGTTTGTGTATGTATATTATTTATCAGGCACACCCTCTGTATGAACATGAAAAGTTACTCATAATTCCCACATACACTAATGTGAATCTGGAAAGTTTAATTATAGAGAATTTTTTTATATTGCAATTATAGTCAAGAGTCATTAAGTACACTTTATTTAAGTAAATGTTATTTAATTTATAAGATTTATTCCTTTATTTAAAGAGACAGAAACAATGTAGATAGAAGTCATGAAGACAATTTAAAATGACAAAACATTGTTCACTTGAAAACAAAATGAATGGAATTGATGATAACTTTATTGAATTGTTTACATTTCTAATATGAAGGTATAAACACAATTTGGAAGTAAAAATAGGAGTTTAAATATATATATATATATAAAGAAGAAGAAATTAGTATTTATATTTTTGGAATGCCAGTGTTTCAGACATGTTTAAATTACTCTAAACATAAATTTCTGGCTAATCTCACAACTGAACTTTGTGGTTTTAGTGTGCTAGTCCTTTTGGGAGGAATTACATCCTTTTTCTCTGAAATTGCTTCTTCATTGCCTAGCTCTGATTTTCTTTGATATTTAACATTATAAAAAAGTAGCCTCTCTTCAGTTAACGTTTTCTTCCACAAGGCTATTTGCCAGTTCTCTCAGTTCTTTGAAGGTTTTTTTTTTTAGTTGATCATGTAAATAGTTTTACAACAGCAAAAACCTTATTTATCTAAAATACAAATGGTGAATATGTAGAGCCTGATTATTGCCCAAAAATTCAGACGATGGCTAAAAGTAGCTTAAAGTGAATGGGTAAATAGCAAAGAATAGGTGTTCATAGCACCTTGGTTTTTTTTCATCCATCTGTGATGTTTTATCCTACTTTACAAATGTTAGTGATACTGTGTATCACAATTTTAGACCCAAGACGTAAATTTTTGATATAATTAAAAGGAAATTTATATGACGACTAAAATTTCATGTATTTTTAAAGCAAATCTAATTACCTGTATTTTTAAACCAGTTATGTGTATTGTTAGAAATTCTGATTTATTAGACCTTGTGTATTGATTAGTTTCTTCGATTGCAGTAAAATTAAAAGTTATAAATTTATTTTGAGAAGCATTTGTCACCTTTCCAATCTTTAATTTTGATCTATGTAAATTATCTTATATTTTTGATTAAATAAAATTTGAATTCTTATTTGTTACTATAGTACAATTTCCTTTGTGAAAAAATATTTTTAATTTCTGTTTCATTCTGTTTTCTACAAAGTTAACAATATGTATCACTTTGTGTTGTATGGTAAAAATGATATGTATCATCTCACTCAAATATGTATTGTGGTGAATTTAAGTTTGATGACTTTCAAGTTCTTTAAATTTCAATAGTTTTTCATATGCATGTTTCCAATTTGGGGAGAAAGGAAGAATTTTTTTTGCAGTTGCATGAAAAGAATTTCTGAATTTAATTGTGATATTTTTGATGATACAGCTTCTAAATTCAAACCATTAGACCCAAATTATTCAAAAGCCATAATATATGTAAAAGCTATTTAAATGTGGAATTGTTTCAAAGAAATGAAGATGTAACTTATGAAATATTGTTATATAAAAGGATATATGTACTTATATTGAATCAGCAACTAATGTTCCTTTTTTTTTTTTTTTTTTTTTTAATCAAGACACATTTTTAAAGAATTACATTTTGGAAAAAAAAAAATTTAATATTATAAATTGCAATATAAATGCCTATTTGATATTTACTGAGAACACAATTGTATTTGTATTAAATAATTAATTTAAGACATAATATATTGTTAAGTGAGTATAAATAAACTGGTGTTCCAAAATAAGAGAATTTTTCGATTTGATCGATTATCTCTAGAACTACTGGATAGATTTTAATGAAATTTGGTTTGTGCATAAGGTTGATATAATACAAAAAGATAACCATTCAACAGTTGTAATACACACGCATGATCGTGTGTAATACTAACTGGAGTCGCAAAATGCGAAACAGCAGTTGTAGAATAGAACCAAAAAAAGGGTTAATAAGGAGTATGATCCCCTCTTACAGATATACAGGCGTAGCACCGTTATTTTACGCCAAAAATAAGGGAGTTCCTGTGACAATTGTCCCACTAATTCAGCAACGCTGTTTTCAGGTCTTGGATGGTTCTCGGAGAGGTTTGCGAATTGCAGTTGCTCTCCCCAGAGCGTCCCAATCAAGCTCTATTCGATTGCGGTCTGGAGATTGGCTGGCCAATCCCTCCGGCGAATATCCTCACTTTCCAGAAATTGCCGACCAGTTGAGCTCTATGTGACCTTGTGTTGTCATCCATTAAAAGAAAATCAAGACCAACTGCACCCCTGAAAAGGCGATCATAGGGCTCCAAGATATCTTCCCTATACCTCTCAAGAGTCGTAGTGCCCCTTTCAAAGACATGGAGGTGTGTGCGGCCATTCGAAATCATGCCTGCCCAGACCATCAAACTTCCGCTGCCGTAATGGTCGATTTCTTGGACCAGCTGGTCCCTAGTTCAGGTAGCTGGTCCCTAGTTCTCTTTATATGAAAGTACGACGAAAATCACTAGTTAAACCGAACTGGGTCTCATCAGTGAAGAGAGTGGTCGCCCATTGATTCATGCTCCAATCTATGATATCTGCATCATTTTAAGTGGATTCTCCAATTCGTAGAACTGAGTGGGACACTAACAACATGTCTGCTTGCAAACAGCCCTCTCTCTTGAAGTCTTCTGGAATCTGTCAACCTTGGAATTCGGGTTACTGTAGCTGCGTACAACTCATGAAAGAATCGCCTATTTGTCGAACGTAAACTCTGCAGAGTTCTAATTAAAAGAATATAAAAAAAATATATATATATCAACCTATTTTTCCAATGGAGAGATTTCTTAGTATAAGGCACTTATATTCTGATGACAGCCTGGATGAAATGTCTGAAAACCTCATCACACTTTCTGCTTTTATCCGTCGTTCAGCCATTTCCACAAATGCTCCTGGTCCCCCGAGTTACACACAGACAATATATCAAAACATGTACTGATCCACAACTGGATCTTCACCTTCCAAACGTAATATCACTACACGAAGAACGTCACATATAGCTATAATTATATACATAAGCAAATCTGTCTTTCGATAAAATATTCATACGAACCTACAACGTCACTCATAGACATAGAGGAAAGACGTTTACAGAAGCCAAGGAAAGCTTAAACATTGACCTCTCGACCTTAGCGACAAACCGACATTTCTTACAAACGCTGGAATCTTGACTGGGAAAAAAGTTATGTATTTTTCTGAATTTTCTATTCACACCTGACTGGAACGGTTGTAAACATTTTGATGCAAAGCCGGAGTGAATCGACTGAAAAAAAGGTCAGCATTGGCTAAGCGGATCTGTGTTGTTGCTTCAAAAAGCTTTTTAATTATTTTAACTATAGCTTTAAGAATTAAATTACATAACATTATTTGTAATAAAAATGTACAAATTTATTTTTTTACTTTAGTCACATTTAATTATGTTTAGTATTAATTTATATCAACGTTGCCGTTTTAATAGAATGGCTTTTAAGCTAAACTGAATTTTTAACATGCAATATTTTCGTTATTTTAAGTTTTTTTATTCCTTAAAAGTAATGCAAAATTTCAGTGATTCGAAGAAATATAATTTCAAAATAGAAAATGGTCATTTATTTTTCCATTCTGGTCTTTCATCTTTACAGAACTAAAATGAATTATAAATAATTGCTGAATATTTTTAGGTTTTAAAACGGCTTCATTTTCAACGCAGCAAAATTTTAATTTAGATTTTCTGATTTATGGATTTGCATAAAAGGCTAAAGCTTTTATCCTCCCCTCTCTCCTGCATATATTTTGTGTCCTTCATGTAATATAAATTTAATTCTAATTGGCTCAAAAAGGCCAGAACGATCTTACAGTTTTAGAGTATGTTTTAAGTATCCGTAAATAATTATTTGATATCTATAGAGGTATCAAATAAACGGAATCAATCCATGTGAATATTGTTCGCTGTAGATTCCAATATGGCTGACTGTATAATAGAGAATCTGTTTTTAATTATTTACATAATAATGATTTATATTAATAATTTCTGTTTTATATGTTCGTTTTTATAAAAAAGAAAATACCAGTTTGTAGATGTTTTTTTCTTAATATAATGTAGTATACTTATGCTAGCAATTTTCGGAACTTTCTCACCATAATTATAGATTTCAGCGTGAGTTGCCTATTTATTAAAAATTATTTTAGTACTTCGTAATGGTTAAGTCAAAATTTTAATTTAGATTAGTTTAAATTAATAGCGCTTTAAAAGCTACACGAGGATTCTAGGCGATGGATCGTGCTTTTCTGAAAGACCGTTCAGTGACAAGGATAACATTTGAGATTGAATCTCATAACTTCCATAAAATAAAAGGTTCGGTTCCGTTTAATATGAAGCAGATTACAGTATTCAATTCAAAGGGCTTTTGATAAAATCAAGACTCTGAATCATAGTTTAACTACAACTAAAATTAAATCATTAACGAGCGCCAGCGAGTTGAAAATCTTTTAACAAGTATTTTTCTTTCAAAAAAAGTATTTGAAAGACATATCTTTAATGTGTAAAAATGGTAAAGGAGGGCGTAAATAAATGAGAGAGATGTAAAAACATCCGAAAGATACAATTATATTATATGTAGAAAACTGCTCTTCGCAGAAATTCTGGAACGAAGTTCAAACTGCTGTTAACAGAAATATCTTATTAGTGATTTACTTACGTTGCACTGAGAAGTGACTTGAGGACTATTGGTAACGGAACTCGTAATTTTGAACCTCGGTCAAATGAAGAGGAAGACATCTGAGCTTGCCTCTCCAAACTTCCACTCCACGCTAACGGAGAATTTGGGACCACGATAGATTTATCGTGATTCAGCCCCGCTACACGGCGAGTCTTTATTCGCATCAAGGTTCGAACCTACGACTCGACGAAAACAAAGCCAGCGGCAACCATGACACCTTGGCTACTGGGGCCACACAGAAATATCTGAATCAAAGTGTAATTTGGAATGCAATGAGAAATAAATTATTAGTACGGTTTTAGAAACAGTGATCTAGCAGAGTTGATGAATCTTAATTTAAAATTAGGATTTCTGAATATTATGCGTTTTCCAATAACTAAATTTCATGTCTTTTTATTGTTCTAAAAACATTTTTACGTAATTTTGCTTTCTAAGCTAATTATGAATTATCTCATTCCTCACATACTATGGGAAATTTGTCATAAATCTTGAGATTTTATTTTGCAATGCTTGTACTGTTTTCATGTGGGAATTGGCTGTACCCCATAAGGGGTCAGCGTACGTTATTACTAAGCGTAGAACTTGTTTGTAAAGAAGACTTGTACTGTTTGATGATAGAGGAGGAAATCGACAAATTAGCGATATGCTGAAATCAATTTTAATAAAAAATTTCTCTATTGAATGTTTTATATATTTGAAATATGTTAATATTTTATATAAATGAAGACTAAGATAGCAAGCGAGCGATGCCCAATTTATTTCTTCATCGAATAAATATAAATTTGGAAGAGGGGGGGATGCTCCCTTGGCCAAGAATTACGAGTCACATATGAACAAACAGGTGTTCACAAAAGGATGGAGAGGCATTTTATACGGAGAAGTTGTAAACATAAAAGAACAGAGTTAACTCCTAATGTAAGGTGGAATGTCATTTTCTTAACTCGCATTGCTCCGGGGAAATACAGGTGACAACTGTGCAGTGCGTCTTTATTTAAAAAATTTTAACAGATATGCAAAACAAACTAGGGAGGACTATAAATTTTCGGGAATTTATGATCTTGTCATATTTTTTCTTCTTGTTGTTTTAGAAGGATACAGATACTAATAGAGGTAATTATTTTCACTTAGATACCCCTTTTTCATAAATAAGTTTATTTTATTTTTGAATTTTCATAGTTTTTGATTATCTTACAACGCTTGATGATTAGTAAGGATTTCCAATTTTAAAAAGAATATTTTTTTTTGAATCATTCGTATATTTATTTACGTACTTTTGAATCATAATAGTGACAACAGATTACATAATGTGTGTGTGTGGGGGGGGGTTATTTTCCAGCTAATTATCAAAGAATTAATTTTATTTTCCAATGTACTGTAAAACCAGTTCCTCAGATATTCGATAGATAGCACTACGAATCAGCGTCATGTGATACCTCATGCAGCGCCACCTATTCCAGAACGAAATTGAGCGACCTTTCGTTCTCGCTCTCTTTTTCTCCAATTCTTGCTTCTCTTCTCCTTCGCATTACCCGCGTCGGAAGTAAACTCCGAAAGCCAGAGCGCATTCCAGCGCCCTTCGCCGATATGGGTTAAATGAGGCAGCCATCTACCTTTATCCGACGAACTGCCAATTCGTTATCTCCTATTGTATATATTTTCATTCTTCATCTCTCCACTTAATGAACTTAAGTAAAACTACTGCAAGCATTGTCATTGAATATCTACAAAAACAACATCGAATCCGGTAATGGAATTACCCCCTAGACAGACAGCCCTTTGCATAAGAGCAAACCATCGTAGATTCAGGATGTAAAATCTCATCATCTCACCGTCTACATATATATATATATTAAACTATCGTATGCAAAGTACGAAACAAACGATAAAAATAATTGTGTTAATTATTTTATTATTAATCTAATTATTTTTATCGCCTTTTTTTTTTTTACTAAATAAAGTTCATTTTCAATAGCAATTTTCTTTGAATCGTCAATTTTTAGAATTAAATTTATTTTATAATTTTTAACTAAGATTTATTCTGATATTGTACATTACTATTTTTATTTGGCGAACAAACATCTTACTAAGATTTGTCAACTATAATATTGACTGAATTCGAGAATATCCATCAGTTCCCAATAAAATTCCGCATTATTTTATGGATGTCATTTATGAATAAAATTATTTTCAAAAAAAGTTTATGAGTGTGTGTATACCTTAAATTAATGTAATTAAAAGATAGAATACTTTTTATTCCCCATTGCTAAATTTCTCTTGAAGAATCTACATCTGTTTATTAATAACAGTGAATTTATTTAGAAGGTTGTTTTTTTATTATTAAATTAAGAGGATTACACTTTTTTTTTTTTATTTTAATAATAAATTTATTCAGTGTGATGTCAAAAAGAAAATTATATCGTCGTGACATCTCTAAATTTTACTTGAATTAACGAAGGTATTTTTAATCTATACATCTATTAACGCCAGTTGCTTATTATTATCATAAATTATTTTATTATATGTTTAAATAAATTGAAAAAAAATCTAAGCAGTATTTTAAGAAATTGACGATGATAGATATGGAAAATACGAAGTACCAAATTTTGTTTATTATTAAATGTTACAAAAAATACATCGACACTATGTATAAATCTAAGCAAGTTAGAAAATAGCAGAAAATTTTAAGATAATATTGATACAACGGCTATAGTGGCCTAAATAATCTAGCACTTTCACATTTATGTCTATATTATACACTGTTGGCCATTCGTCTATATTACATATTGCTATTCGTCTACATTAACTATATATGTCTGTATTATATACTGCTCGTCACTTGACTGAGGTCCAAAATTACAAAGTCTGTCGCCAAATGGCTTCTAGTGCGACGTTAATAAAACCAAACCATGCTGGCCATTAAAATTGCAACACCAGGAAGGAATGATCTGGCGAACGACAAAATCACATGAAAAGGAAGATGTTGAGATATGCAAATGATTGGTATTTCAGCGCATTTAGACAACGAAAAAGGGAGAAACGATATCTGAAGCACTACATAAAAGAAAAGTTGTGTAGTGGATTTCTCATTCGGAAAACGCTTTGTGAAGTCGGAGTTTGCTTATAATATCGTGCTTTGCCTCGAATAAGAAAAAATGCTTACCAGAAAGTGTCGGAATTCGATAGAGGCACGATCGTTGTCTATAGAGAAAGTGTGGATTATGAAATGGCCCGCCGCATTGGTCGAAATCTAACCACTGTCATGCGAATATAGAATCAATGAACTTCTGAAGGTCAAATTGAACGGCAAACAGGATATCTACGCTCTCCCGTGACTAAAGTCCGAGAGGAAAGACATATTGTGAGGACGGCCCTGCAAACCCATACAACCACATCGACCATTAGTCCGGAGATGGGCATGTTTGCAACACCCCCAATATCCAATCGCACGGTGCGACGACGTTTGCACCAGCGTGGACTATCAGCACGACGACTATTACTACAACCTCCCTTGACAATGCAGCATAGAGAGAGAAGGTGACTCTAGTGCACCGAAAAACAAAGCTGGATACAAGAGCGGCACTATGTCGGCTTTTCAGACAAGTCCCGGTTCTGCGTGCACTATTCTGATGACAGTATATGTATCTGGAGGCTCCGAGGAGACCGCTCGTTGTCTGCTTACCTTCGATATTGGCATTGGGGCCCTGCACTTGGTGTGATGATTTTGGCAGCCAATGGATACACAATACATACACCTCTAATTCGGATTAACGTAATTTGAACTCAGATCGGTATATTTATGACATCTTACATCCAGTAGTTGGGCCCTATTTTCGAGACCTACTAAACACCGTTTTCCAACTAGGTAATGCTAGATTGCACATCGTGTTCTGGCCTTCCTCGATACACAGGGTATTCGATTGTTTATCTAGCCTGCATGGTCTCCAGATCTGTTACCCATTAAAAACATCTGGTTATGGGTTTCTGAGAGTCTATCCCACCACCACTCTTCAGCTAATACGGTTGTTGAAGTGTGGCAGACGTGAAACAGCACGGAATGAGTTATCCATTTCTGTCATCCAGGCCCAATTCGAATCCATGACTAATCAGATAAGGGCAGGGCCATTTTAAGTGCTAGGGGTGGCAGCTGTTTATACTAATTTCGCATCATTTTAAATCCCCAAGCTGCTTGCAAATTTAATCATTTTGTCTTCACGCCATACTGTTTACGTACAATAAATATCTTTTTTGTATTTACACTCTTTCATGATGTTGCATTTTTAATGACCAACAGTGTGATATATATATATATTCATAAGTGTCAGATATATAAGTTTATTTTCTTTTCTTATATTCCTCAAATGCGTCTTCAATTTTCTTAAGGTACTGTAGCTTCTCTCTGGTGTTGCTGTTGTCACTGGTGTTACTGCAACTATTCAAAAAAGCTCGTATATCATAGGATATCTCGTATCTTTTTCACATATATTTAACATACTGATAACCGACGACTTCGTGTCTAGAAATTTATTCATTCGTTTTTTCCATAGTAAACTTTCAGCATGTACTTTTTCAGTGATGATGAAGGTACCATTTTCAAGAAGTTCTCTTCATAAAATTTGACCAATATATTGAAAACGTTGATATTTCCTGAGTTAGGTATCAAGAAGAGAAAAGAAAGATATAATATATTTATGTACTAAAATCTATTATGAATTTCTGCATCCAGATATAAGAGAAAGAAATATGATAATACATTTCGGGATCAGTATTATTTCTGTTGAATCGATCAACTTGTTTATTTGACCTTGGAATATGTTCGACATCTTACATTTTTCACGCATTTGCTCTCGCATTAGAAGAAAGTGTCTCAAAATAAACATTTGCCCTTTTTCTGATGTCTAATAATTCATCTTGAAGTATCTGAGCATATTTTACCATTAAAACCAAATTCTAATCTTCGATTTGTATGTATCTACTTATTATAATGCAGTTGCTAAATATGAATTCCCTCCCAAAGAAAAAGAAAAAAAAAAAAAGAAAGAAAGAAAGAAACCATAATTTTTACTGAGGGGATGGAGGTGATTAATCCAATGATGTGAAAGTGTTGAAAATTCATTTAAACACACACATCTTTAACGAAATTCGTTACAGTCATGCCTCTCCAACCATCTTGTAAGACATAATTTCTTTAAAGGTAATTTTTTTATGCAAAATTCTTTGATCTTACTTGATAAGATTTGTTGTCTCTTTACGATATGAAGGAATGAATATGTCTTTTCAATTATTCCAGAACAATTTCTGATGACTTGGATTTGTCAATAATCCAAGATTGTGAGATTTGGGCAGTGTGACATACAAATGCACATAAATGGTTTTAGGTTGATGCTCGGCAATACTCATATGTACTTGCGTCCCTTAAACTCTTGCTAATAACACGATCTGTATCATAATCTCGTCCTGTAAAATATTCAACATGCAGACCCAGATGTTTCCAAATTTTCAAAATTTACATGGGAAATACTGTGAGCATTATAAAAGTACGAGGGACAAAACACACACAAAAAATGTTAACAAATCTTTATCTGCTCCTGGTTGAAATATCTATGATACAAAAATATTTACTCGGTAGTTCCATCATCAGTTGTTTCAGCAATCAAGACTGAGAAATATTTATTATTATTATTTTTCTTGTTCTGTATTTTTTGTTTGTATGAGAGAAGCACAAATTTAAAGTTTTTAGTTTTGGTTCACAAAATTTATGCACAAAGTGTTTCGAAACTTATAGGCCAAGATTTAAGGGCTGATAGAAAACATCTAAATTAACAATTTTCACCAAACAATACACAGGCGGAGAGTAAGCGGAGAACCACTATACGGTGCTGTAATGGAAAACATAAAGCGCGAGTTCTCTTACACATCTCTATTTCTACCGAGAATTTCAATCATTACTGTGCGTCGCCCTCTTTAAACTGACAATAAAGCTTGGTGAATAGTCCTGTAACATTAGTGCAGATGAAATGTTAACGAAAGTTACTTTACAGTCCTTCGAATTAGTTACCTCCCATAACTATGCACCACTGAGATCTGCTATACATGTCCTAGAAAGTTTGTAAGAAGTCTTCTTTTCAGCCTCGACACGTTTCGTTGGAAGTCAGGAATATCGTCAAATCTCTTTCCTTTCAAAGCGAGTTTGAGTCGTGGGAATAGGAAGAAGTCTGGAGGATTGAGATCTGGTGAATATGGGGGATGTTCAATTTGCACCACCCCCATTTTTGCCAGGAACTGTTTGACGGTATTAGATGTGTAAGGGTGAGCATTGTGGTGAACAAAAAAAAAAAAACACGAACCTTGTTGTGCGTACTGGAGTCGTAGACATTTCATGAAATGGGTCAAAATTTAAATTTACCTAGCAGCCTTCATCGTCATTCCCTCAGATAGAAATTCCTTGGGGATAATGCCTTGACTATCAAAAACAGTGATGAGCATCGTTTTGAGGCATGATTTTTCTGCTCTGACCTTTTTCCGACGAGGTGATGCAGGAGAACGCCATTCCATGCTTTGCCGTTTTGTTTCAGGGTCGTACCTGAGACACCAAGACTCATCCTCAGTGACAAAACATTTCAAGAAATTTGATCTTGCATCCTCCGTTTTGATGAAATCCTGTGAAGCTTCTAAATGTGCCATCTTCTGATCGTCAGTGAAGTGATGTGGCACAAGACGACAACATGTTTTTCTTATCCGTAAATTCTGGGTAATGATTTGTCACACAGATTCACTCTTAATCTGCCGTTCATCAGCTATCATGCGCACAGTTAATCGACGATCTTTCGTGAGTAATTTCCTCACTTTCTCAATGTTTTCTTCATTGACGGAGGTCGCCGGTCTTCCGCTATGGGGGTGTCAGAAACACTTACCCAGCCTTCTCGAAAACGGACGAACCACTCGTACATCCACTTCATGGACAGTGCTTGATCTTCATAAACACGTACCAGAATCGCATAAGTTTCTTTCAGTGTCTTGCCAAGCTTAAAGCAAAATTTAAATTCATTTTCATGTTCTCAGTTAAGAACCAACGCACAAAACAAACACTTTGTAAAACAAGTCTTACACGGAACACAAACGACGCTCAACTGAACAACGGTGGGGGTAGATGGTCAACACCTGCCACTACGCAGGTGCAGCGTTTTTATTTCGCCAGTGTTACCAAATCGGCCGTTCTGACTTCATTCACCGAACTTTATTGTCAGGGGTTGCATATATATATATATATATATATATATATATATATATATATATATATATATATATATATATATAATTGTGCTAATAACGTTGTTTGATTTGAATTGCAGTGTTCGTTGCTGACTGTTATCGGTTGCTCTTGTTTAATATTTCTGTATTACATGTTTTCCCCTTTCACATCTCATGATAACTTTGATCAGAGTATATTTGTATTTTCTATAAAACAATGCATTTAGTTTAAAAGAAGCATATAATAGGGGGTCATTTTTGCTGGAAATCTTTATTCAGAATTTTTAAATAATTTTTGCATTTTTTGATAGTATTTTGTAATGTATTTTCAAATAATAATTATAACTATTCCATTTGTGGGTTGGTGTGTTTTAAGATTTGTAATTTTGCTTGAAAATATACGATGGCGTTTGCACTTCATTCAAAACTTTTTGACCTTGATGGTGTTTGCACTTCATCTAAGCTCCAAATGGGCCATTCCAGTGCAAGAATAAAATTTGCTGGGTTAAGAATGGATATTACAGTCATATTTTGCTTGTCATTTAAATTTTGGGTAAATCAGAAATATGTAATCATACAATACTCTCAAATTTACTATGTATTTACTTTTCAATATGTGAAACAGTCTGGGATAGGAAGATACCACGGCTTTCCTTTTTCTTGCAGTACCGTACATTTCTGGTTCTTTGGTTTGGTTATATTAATATCGCACTAGAAGCAACACGTGTGCTATTGGTGACTGACCTCGTATTTTTGAACCTCAGTCAAATGATGAGGATGATTTCTAAACTAGTAACCCTCTCTTTATTTCCGCCCTACGCCAATGGGAGGACTTTTCTCAGCGACAAATTTAACATGCATCAGCTCCGGCTACATGGTAGATCTTTAGTGGCATCAAGGCTTGAACCCGCGAATTGAGAAAAACCATCAACTGCCAGTCCACGACTATGACCACTGGGCTACTCTGGTTCTCCTTTGGCACGAAACAATAATCCGCTAACCACAACCAATGTGACTCATTATTTTAAACTACGCTCTGATGACGAGGTCGGTAACATCGTTTCTTCAGATCTTTTTCAAAAGGATATAATTTTCCAAGGACTTTACTCGTTTGAGACCTCGCCAATAGTTTTGTAACAGTTGATAAGATCAATAAGCTATCCAGGTATTATTCTTTCAATATCAGTGGCATAACTAGTGGGGAGGAGGGAGGGGGTAAGAGGAGACATCGGTCCTCTGGTGCAGCATTCAGGAGCTGCTATACTGATGTTACGAAATTTTAGAATGAAGTGTCTCCAATTCTTAAATCTCGCTGTAAAACATTAGTACACTCAGTCCATAACTTCATCAATATGAAAATATATATTTGTTTATGATTTTTTGTCTCTTTTTGATCTTACCTGAAATCATCCATGGTACAGAAAATAAATTGTTAACTTTAACTTTGCTAAGTGTGAAGCGGGAGGTTACCCAAGACATACATTTTTATAAACTAGTTGATCAATTTGTAGCCTCAAAGGCTAGGAAAATTTATCTTTGAAGTTAATAATTACGTTTACAGCGTTATATAATACATTAAACTATTTCTTAAAAACTTTATACTAACTTCTTTGTCAGGTAATTATATTATTATATACAATAACTTGACTATGAATAATAAGTTTTTGCAATATTACATTTGAATAATATTTCTGAATAATTTTTTTTACTTCCATTATGGTCTTAATTATTTTACTTCGCTCTATTTTCTATAAATATATTGAAACCTTGAAAATATAGCATAACAGTACTTTTCAAAAAATTAAAATATTTAAAACAAAAAATATGAATTTGTTGCGTTAAAATGGTAGTACTTTCAATTTATTTTATAAGATTTTCTTTTTCTTTCCCATTACATTTTGTCAAACAGGAGGAGAAGCAATTCTTCATTTGTCCTCAGTCGCTAAAAACCCTAACCACGCCTCTGATCGATATGCTCTTTATTACATTGATATTTTTCAAATATTTTACTATAATATACCGATCTAAGTACAAATATTACTCCTGAATTAAAATCAACAAAGTAATTTTATAAAAAGTCTTCGAGAATATGAAGTATTAAGTTTATTAAAATGTATTTTATTTGGAATAAATATGTAAAATGTTTGAAGTGGACTGAAACGTCATTCACAAGTATTTCGTCATCTTCAAATCAGCTGTTATCAACTGTATATTTGTTTTTGTTTCAGTGTTTTGAGTGTGCGTGAACACGAGATGATTGCGGAAGATAGGAATTGAGAGTTTTTAACGCTAAATATAATTAATTTGGCGGCAAGGAAGAATCGTAAGTGTAAACTGGGGACATTGATAATGCTATGTAACCTGAAAATTATTCAATTTAAGAAAAAAGAATATTTTTATTTAACCTCTAAATTTTATGTTAAATGTATTCAGCCGTGTTTAGATTCCGTCTTTAAACTAAAATAATTTTCTATTGAAATTTTTTATATTTATTTTCAGATGGGCGATTTTATAAATTACTTCATATTTTCCAATAAAGTTCAGCATTTGCTGTTTAAGAATGTCACAGTATCATCAAATGAAGGTAATATAAATTGTGCTTTCATTCTATTATTTCGAAGGTTTTTAGAAAAAATAATTTTGATTATGATAAAAACTTTTACAAAGTGATTTAACATTTTTGATTGATATTAAATATTAGCAATATTCATCATCTTCATTAAAATAAATTTTAAAATAGTAACTAATTGGTTATATTTTTGTATTGCTTTTTATTACTTGCTTATAATATAATTCTTATGGTTGTAAGTATTTATCTATCAAAGAAGTTCAAATAAATATTTCAAAATTGTAGTAATACTGTAAATTTACCTTTAAATTCTTTTGTAAAAATTTCAAGAAGGAAATCAATAGCAGTAAGTTAAATAATAAATCAATGGTCATAAAACAATATTATAGGTAAATATCACAGGAACAAAATGATTTTCTGGTGCATTCCCATAAATTATACCTTGTTATTCAGATGTATTATTTTAATACTTGTATTGTATAGGATCATTAAATGATCTCCTTATGTTGAGTCCCTATGCCTTTCAGTTGACTAGTTGTTTGTTAACCACTTCAACTGTAACACAAAGTATTGATTTACTAATAATTTAACCTCTAAAATTTGACCTGTTGAATCTGTTCTGCTCTACTTCAGTAGATAAAAGACATAGATTATCTTTGTATCGTATTAATTTTTCTTCCTGTGTGTTATTATTATGTATTAGATAAGTTTACCATTCCAATTGTTCACTATGATTTTAAAATAATCCACCTTTAAAAACATGTTTTATTGAAGGTACCTTTTGCATTTACAGTTAAGATTGCACAGTCTTGAAAATGAAAATTGAATCGTTTTAAATCCATTTAAAAATTTGAAATTAATATAGTATATCATTCACATGACAATTAGTTCAATTATTTGTTGTGGAAAGATAATCTGGTACATTAAATAAAATCGACATTTTGTTCATATTTTTTAAATCTGAACAAAAAAATTATACTTCTATTACCGAAAAGAATAATTTTACATTGATAAAATTGTAAATGTGTTGATTTTAAACGATTATTGTATATGAACAAATATTATTGTACATATTCTATAGTTATACAAGTAATCAGAGATTATGCTTTTTTCCTGTCTGGTTTATTTTCCAGATGATCAACCAACATAGGCTCTACAGCACATATATATCTGGATGTAAATGTGTCTTGAAAAAAGGCTAAATATTATCAATAATTTAGAGCTTTTTTTTAAAACAGTTATAAAACTGTAGAAAATAAAATATCTATGCAGTGAATTTTTGAATTATATTTTTTATTTCTAACGAGGTAAACATTGAGGTAATTAATATAAAAGCTGTCTTTTAGTTTCATATTTGATATCTTTCAATAGTTTGTTTTGTTAAAAGGGATAGAAAAAGAAACGAAAGTCACCATACTTTAATAATTTATAAATAAAAGCCTTCTAAAGCATATGTTTGTAATATGATTTCTATAAGTTAATCTACTTAAAATTTCTTTTAAATTAGGAGTATTTAATTTGTCATTTTTTAAAATTTATGAATTAAAGAGAAATCATGCTTATGTTTTTATCATAAATATTGAAAATAAATTTTTTTAAACTTATTTAATTCTTATTATACTTGGGGAAAAAACTACATTTCTCCTTGAATAGTTGAATAAAATAAAATAAGCATTTCTCCCACTGAATATGAACTTTTAAATACTTATCTGTTTAAATAAAGCTTTTATTGTATTATAATAACAATATTTTGCTTACTCTTTTCATATTTTAAATTCTTAATTATATATTACTATTTGTGTAAAATCTTGCCTATGTTTCCTTTCATGCCTGGAACTATTTAATAGATATTAGTGAAAATGATATCAATCAAAAAAATTTTTAGTACATATTTAGCAAATACTAAAGAATTTTTATTTATTTTTTGTATGGTTGAATTAATTTTGCCTTTTAAAAATATTTGATTCAAATAACCAATAATTGGTCTTTTGATTTGAATTTGCTAATGCTCTTAAATTGATATTAAATATTCTATAAGGTACACAGTATAAAGAATGGCAATTTTTCATTCAAAATGAATTAGACTAAGTATTTATTAAGCATTTAAAAGTATTTATAACATGCATAGCTTTTTGTGATAATTCTAAATTAATTAGTCTATTTCATATTTGATTAATTAATGGTAAATTAATTAGTCCAATATTGAACTTATGAAATTTAAAGATTAAATCAGTTTCAGAAATTACTTTAAATTTACGTACTCAATATTATACGTGAAAATTAAATTTAAGTTTCAAAATTTCTTATATGATCTTTTTTTGCACAGGTCAGCTAAAACATGTATAGGAATGTTTACTTTCAACTTGTTTTTGTATATTTAAAGTATTTTCAAAATATCTTTTAATCATTTTTCTTGCAGAGATCAGTAGTTGAGAATAGACAATATTATATTCATTTTACTGTTATCTAAACTAAACATCTTTCATAGATATAAATTCAGTATGTGTTTACATTAGATATCAGATATTTTCACTTAAAGAAAAAAAGATATTAGGAAACCCTCGGAAGAAAGAGTGACTTTGATCTTTCTTATCAAATAAGTGGTTTTGATTTTAAAAGAATTTTTTTTTTATATGCATTACAATTTTTCTTCAACCATGTTTCATTCAGAAGTGAAAATGCTTTAAAATTTATAAAGTTTTGAAACTGTCCATATTAGTCACAAAAGCTGGGCAAAATAATTAATAAACTGACTACAAATTTAATAAGCATTTAACTGTGATTAATAGTGAGACATCTGTAGACCCTATTTTATTGCTATTAAGGGAATATTGTATTGAAACAATATTTTGCCCTAAGATATTAGAATATTATTTGATCTAAACAGTATTTTGAAAGTTTTAATTATGTGAGAAACAAGGTTAACTAAATGGAATATGATTAATAGAAACTATCTTTTATATTAAAAAATATTTTAAAAGAAGTCAAAATATGTCATAGAAGATATGATAAAAAGATGCATATACCTCTCCCTTCTCTCTTTTTACTATAATATATTTTTATTACAGTCATCTGTCCTTGAAATTGAAATGGGGTCATGTCAAATAAATTTTATGACAAAGTTACTACACATATTTTGGATGCATATTCTTCTTTTTATACATAAGAAATTAGATATTCTTTTCTAGTTATTTGGCATACCTCTTTTCTTCATTTCTAATAAAGATTAATTTTTATTTAGTTACTCATTAACATTAATTTCCTTTGATTTGTATCCATCTCTAAAAGATAGTGAATCATTGAATATTTCAAACAGTAGTTGGGGCATCAATTTTTATTAGTTCATTTTAATGACACTGAGCGACTATAATTAAATTTTTCTTTACCTTTTCTTTTTTTTTAAAAAAAACTTTTTAACTATTCATAAGTTTAGGATTTATAGAAATTATTTTTTTCTATTAATTTTACTTTTTAGAAATTCTCTAAAATCTTTTGAAATACAAATAGCTTTTTTTAAAACTGGATTTTAAGAATAAAATACCTCTTCTTTAAAAAAAAATTACAAGTTGTCTTTAGTTTTCAGCCAAATTTTTACCTTACTGAACATCTACATTCAGATTATATTTAATGGGAGTAAATAATTTTTTCCCCACCTTTCTGGAATGAATTTAGTTTTTGTTATATTTTATGTGAATATTTATTCACGTGGCTTTCTTTATAAAAAGTATGAATAAGGATGCTACATCATGATTGCCATATTTGCCTAAAGACCTTTTGAAATTTGAAAATAATACATCAATGTCATTTGGCTCCCTAATTGTATTGTTAAGAAATTCAAAACTTATTTTGTTACAAAAAGCTGTTAGTTTACAAATCATGATAATCAATGTGTTAAAATTTGAGTTTTTTTAACCTTTTTTTTTTGGTATTGACATTAAATGCTAAGAAAGAAAATGAGTGAAAGCGTAGAAATTATTTTTTAAATCTAAATTCTATCATAACTTTTTGGAAATATTTTGTTACTCTTTTTTCCATAAAATTATTTGTAAATCTTTTTAATAAGAAAAATTTTAGGAAATATGATTTTATTGTTCTTTAAAAATTTTTTTGTTGACTGTAAATCATTTTTAAAATTATTTTAATAGGTATGCTTGGACTGTGTGTTGGAGTTGCAGTTTTTACTTTTGTTTTTGAAGCTATAAAATCTCTACGTCATTATTTAGTTATTTTGCAAATGAAAAGGAGAACCGAGCAGTCAGAACTTTCAGAGGAGGAGAGTAAGAGGAAAAAGGATTCAGCTTTAACTTCTCTGAATCCTTCGTCTAAAAGAACTGAAAAGTTAGTTATAAAAATAAAACACTTATTCATGAAGTTATAAGTTTTGAACAATTTTGATATTATTTAACAATAGTATAAAATTTAATATCAGTTAAATAATTCTTAAAGTGAAAGTCATATTCAAAGCTTGTAATTATGTAAGCTATCAATATAAAACAGTACATTTATAGTGAAAATTAATGAAAAAAAAAAAAAAATGAAATGAACAAAAAATTGTGAATATTTTATATTTAAAAAAAAATGTTAGTATTTTTTTATGTTATTAGTATTTTTCTGTTTTTCATGATTGTGTGCAGCAGAATTTTACCATTAATTTTTCCCGTGCATTTTTCCACAGATATGTAGTTATATAGTTGTTAAGTTTTTCTCATCTACACAATTCCTTTTTTACTATTTATTTTAGGCATGTTAAATTTAATATGTTTATTTTCTATCTTTCAAAATATTAAAAATAAACTTTTTATATTTTTAGGAGGGGGAAAAAAAAGTTGTATTTTAATGTGAATAAGCAGCAATATTAACAGAAAGTACATTTTCTAAATGATTTAATGAAAAAAATATGTCACAGACTATCCGCGTTTCACTTTAAATCCCTACTATAGACGTATTCACATGTTTAAGATTGATTGAGAGTTTGAATAAGACTATTTAGATACCTTAAATGTATTTGATGATAAAGGAAATAGTTTATGAAGTAAGTTGCCTTAATTTCTTTTTCCTCCCCCTTTTTTTGACCCATGTGGTGACCGAGAATGACAGAATAGTCCCACTGCAGCTCATGCATGTCATAAGAGGCAACTAAAATGGGCACCGAGCATCTGGGGGTATAGCTGGGCACCCTGCCCCTGGGGATTATATCAGGGGACCTTGGGGACTTGCAATCTTCAGGTAAGTATGGGCATCATAACCCCAAGGCACCTTAGTGATCTTTTTCTTTCCTATGGGGTTTACTGTCTTTGGCAAACATGGGTGATGCGCCCCCAGGTTACCCTAGCAATCCTTCTCTATTTTCGACCCTCCTTTTTCGTCAACCAATTTTTGTCTTATCTTTAATTTCTTCATGTCTAGACCACAGTTAAATCTTATTTGGTGCAGCATAGCCACAGCTTTTGCTCCAATAAACTTTACATTCACTCTCCCCTTTTTTTGCCAAATAAATTTCATTTTTATGAATCAACTGTCTTAAGATTTCTTTAAGTTTATTTGTATTTTTTTGTATGGAAAACATTCAATTGAATATTTTCGAAGGAACAATGAAACATTTTTGAAGGAGTTACTATCTTAAAGCTTGATAATAAAATCATATTTTGAAAAAGTCATTAAATTCAGTATTATATAAAATATTTATCATATATTGATTTAAATTTGATCAAAAATTATTATTTTATATCTGAGCTTAATTTTTTTTTTTGTTTAAAACATTTTATCTTTCACTTTATTTATGTATACTGTTTCATCTTTTTTAGATTAAAATTTCATTGCTTGCAAACACTTCTTCACATGCTTCAACTTACGTTGGGTTACATGGTAATGTTAATTGTCATGAGTTATAATGCATGGCTTGTAATGACAATTGTTATTACGACAGCACTATGTTTTTATTTTCATGAATATGTTTTATCAAGGAAATCATTAATATTGCCTTTGGAAATACCTGGTTCAAATCTATAGAAAAAAAGGTTTGAAAAAGTTTAATTATGAATATGAGGGGAAAAATATTGATTATTGTTATATTGTTGGAACATAATTGTGCAGATAACATTTGTATAACTTTTATATTTTTTTAGAACGAATATAGAAAGTCTTTATTTTTCAGAAAATATATTGTTTAAGTTTGGAATATGTGTATATTAAAACAGATAAATTACTCAGCTATTTAATTCTACATTGTCATCTCATCAATTATTAATTAAAAGAATATTTGTAACATAAATATATTTTGAAATATTGATTGATTCATTGTGCATTCTGCATTAATGAAAAAGTAAGACTGTAGAATTTGTTAGAAATTCACATAAAATAAATAAGAATTTTGAGAATGAGAGAAGATGAATAAATTTAGTTTTAAAAAAAGTATACACAATTGTACATTTTATGACATTATTCATTTTTTTTTGAAAAAAGGAGTTAATTTTTTAAAAAAAGGGAAAAATGTTAAGAGAGTTTATTATTATTTAAATTGGTGTGAGTTTAATGTTAAGAGACTCCTGTAATTGATTAAAATAAGCCTTAACAATTAACATACAAAGAAAAAAAATTGTTTTAGGTCTCAAAATAAAAAAAGAATCATATGATTAGCATATTAAAATTATTACGACTTTACAATATGGCTATTTTCTTTTGAAAAATATGATAACATATTTTTATGTAGCCTTTTAACTTGTCTTGATGAGTTATTGCCGGAATTTTTTTTTTTTCAATTTCTGTTACTTTCTACAATTAAAGAGATTTTGTAAGTAACCAATTTTTAATCCATTTTTGTTGTTTCCTGTTCTTTTTTTCAAACTCTTAATTTTTTATTTTATTTTACCCATCTAGGTAATACTATATGTATTAATTCTATCTCTATTAATTCCATTACTACCTGTTAAAACCGGCTATCATGAAATCATTAAATATTACACTATTGATATGAAATATATTGTATAATTTCATGCTAATACTTTTGAAATTAAATATATGAGATTTTTTTTTGTACTGCTTAAAAATTTAGCTATTGGAATGAAAAACAACAACAACTTGACATTACTTCTTACTGATTATTGGTAAATAATTTATAGTTGTGAATTAGAACAATGTATTGAATTAGTTCATTTTAACAAATTTATCTTCTCAACATCATCTTATTTCATAAGAGTGTGCAATATTCTTGTCTTCTCTGTATAATTTTGTTTCTTCATAATGACTGTTTCAAAAATTAATATTTGAATTTCTTAAATCGATGTTCTCTTCTTTAAATCAATGTTTTCGTCTTCCTTTTCCATTTATAAATTTATGTATAACAAAATATATATGAAAACATTGTGTAATGAGTAATGCATAAGCTTTAAAAAAAAAGCACACTGGGTGCTTGAAATCTGCAATATTTGAGTTGAATGTTGAAATAAGTTTCTGTATAGAGATAAAATTATATTTGATACATGTTTGTTAACAAATGTTTTGATTTTAATTGTTTGAAATAATTTTTCTGTCTTGACTTGTGTAGTTTTACATTATTAAGATGTCAGTTTTGGTTTTGTCTTATTTTAATAATATAAGAGAGATGTATTATAGTGCATTTTTTTTCTGCTAGTGGTAAGCCATATGTTTGGAACCTTGACAATTTGTTTAAAATGAATTACTATATATATCTATATTTATTTATATTGAGAATATATTTACGTATTAAATGAACTTTATATATGAATATTAAATTATTTATATTTTTTATGCTATTAAAGTGTTTTACATAGAATATTTTTGAATATACTTACAGTGCTGACATATTGTTCATATGCATGAAAATGAGAAGTAAGCATGTAAAAAAACTTGTTATGGAAATCATATCTCTGTATTATAAAGATGAGCATATACTTTTAGTTTTGTATCAATTACAATATTTTGCCTTTAAATGCATTTATGTAGTTAGTTTGATAGTGAAATAACTCTCTTCCTGTGTATATGCAAATAATCAATTTATTATGATCTTAGTTATCAAAGTTTTTATTTTATTTTTGATAATGGTTAATATTTTATATTTTTTATTCATCTACATTTTAACAAACAGTTTTTCTAATCATTGTCATTCTCACTGAAAAATTTGATGTATTTTTATGAATATGGTAAGTAGATTTTTAGATAACTTCCTTTATTGTACTATTTTATTAAATTAAAGAAATACATTTTCTTCCTTAGAATTGTGATATATGAGGAATCTTTGTTCTCTTCTACAAGGTTTACCAACCATGGTAAAGATGGGCGACTGATTCCCAGGGGGCTTTAATGATTTCCCCCATTTTCAACTGCTCCCTTTCAAATATTTGCCTTTTACTTCCTTCTTTCTTTCACCTTGAGTCTAGATACTATTGCTTTCCCCCCTCTTTTACTTGTAATTTAGCTTTTATTTGGTGTAGCCTGACCAAATATGATCTTTGCATCAAAGACATCACATGAACAATTACATCATTTATAAATGTTTATTTGAATAAATTGTTTTATTTCAGAATTTACCAAACATTTTTTTTTCAGAAATGGAAAATATCCATTTTCTGGCTGCACTGTTAGTGATTTATAGAACTCTCACTGTGAAAACAAAATCAATTAAAAATTATTTAGTATTTAACTAATTAAAAGTCTGGTAAATGCTTGTTCTCCCTTATATTTCACATGGCTTTATATAATTTTTTTCATGTTATATAAATATGAGTTTCTGTAAATATTTTCAGTGTTAAAAATTGTTTATGTAATTTATTGTAAACAACTTTGGTGTAAAAAAATTCGTGTTCCATGTAGGATATTTTAGGAGTACTTTCGTAAAATTCAGGATGTAATATAAATGTATTGTTATATAACTCTTTTAGAGCAAATAAATCATGTGTTTGTTATTATATGATCCAATATTTTATAGATTTAATTTTATGTGATATGTACCTATATATACACACAGATATTTACAAATACTATATATTTAAGTAAAATTTGTGTAAATTCTCTCTCTCTCTCTCTTGTTTTTGGTTCCAGTGAGAATGTGAAAGTGCAATGTGATTTAATGAAATATTAAAATTATTTTTTTACAATACTTTATGCGTCCTTCCTTGTCTATATTATATAATTTCATCATACCTAATTTTGTGATTGTATATTTCAGAAATAAAATGCAATGATACAGTGAATGCTTTAGTTTTAAAGTAAAATTTTTTGCATGTAATTAGTTTATTGATGGAAAATTTTTTGTGAAAAAGAAAAGTAGATAAAAATTTGAATTATTGTTTAATAATATAAATTACTAATTGTAGATAATGAGAAATATGTAATTTTTTAATGATCTTTGTTCAATTACTATACAATTGTACTCGTATTTAGTCTGGAAAAACAACTCTCTCATTTGATCTCCATAAAGGTCTTCCATCAATGTGTTCAAAAGTTCTTGATCTCATTTCTTGCGTTACCTCATTCTGATTTCCGATGTATTTTGTTATCCATGGGAGATATGCAGAGACCTTAGTGTAGACTCCTGGAAAACCTGGCTCTGCACACATGTAACCGAATGAAACGACTCCAACCAGTGTCCAGTGACCTTCAGAATACTCATGAAGCAGAGGTCCTCCAGAATCCCCCTGAAATCACAACAATTGGTTACAATATTGATATATTTAAAATATGTACTTTAGTAAGCTAGCATTGCTAATTATTAAGCTTAGAGCACTTGCATTATATTACCTTCTTTTAATTTGATTGAAAATTGACAAAGATAATGGAATGTAGATTCAAAAACATGTGTTTGGAATCTGTTTTATTGAATTACTTTATTTTCAAGATGGGCTAACTTCTTTTCTGAAATGATATCAAAACAGGTCCATTTTATGTGAACTAGATTAAGGGTTGTGTTATAAAAGAAAGAGGGAGAGAATTTCGTCAGAAAATATTGCTTTTGATCGTAATGTTTACAATGTGATGCTATAATAATTATGTATTCTTTTCTTGTCAGGAGGGGAGCATATAAATTAAATGTTCTCTTAATAAAAATAAGTAACAGATAAATTGAAAAGTCCCCGGCCTGACACATAGATGGTGCTACTAGAATTAAATCTATATGTTTTTTAGTTAGCCCTAACCCTCAAAAGATGCGTGTATAAATTTGACAGCTGTCGGATCATTAGTTTGTGAATTATAGCATTTTGAGTGAAGCAACTTTGTTATTGTGAAAAAAATGGATAAAAAGGAATTTCGCATGTTGATAAAATATTGCTTTTTGAAGGGAAAAAATACAGTTGAAGCAAAAACTTGGCTTGATGCCGAGTTTCCGGACACTGCCCCAGGAAAATCAATCATCAAGGATTGGTATGCTAAGTTTAGACGTGGTGAAATGAGCACCGAAGACGGTGAACGCCCAAAAGAGGTTGTTACCGACGAAAACATTTAAAAAAATCCACAAAATGATTTTGAATGACCGTAAATTGAAATTGAATGAAATAGCAGACACTCTAAAGATATCAACTGAACGTGTACATCATATCATTCACGAATATTTGGGTATGGGAACGCTCTGTGCAAAGTGGGTGCCGCACGAGCTCACTTTTGACCAAAAACAACGACGAGTTGATGATTCGGAGCAGTGTTTGAAGACGATCAAGCGTAATAAACCCGAGTTTTTGAGTCGATATGTGACAATGGATGAAACAGGGCTCCATCATTTCACTCTAAAGTCCAATCGACAGTCATCCGAGTGGACTGCACACGATGAACCCGCTCCAAAGCGTGGGAAAACGCAACAGTCGGCTGGCAAGGTTATGGCATCTGTATTTTGGGATGCGCATGGAATAATTTTCATTGACTACCTTGAAAAAGGAAGGACCATCAACAGCGACTATTACATAGCGTTATTGGACCGTTTGAAGGACGAAATCGCCGAAAAACGGCCGCATTTGAAGAAAAAGAAAGTGCTGCTTCCCCAAGACAAAGCACCATGTCATAAGTCAGTGAAAACGATGGCAAAAATCCATGAATTGGGCTTCAAATTGCTTCCTCATCCACCGTATTCTCCAGATCTGGCCCCCAGCGACTATTTCCTGTTCTCAGATCTCAAAAGAATGCTCGCTGGGAAGAAATTTTCGTGGAATGAAGAGGTGATCGCCGAAACTGAGGCCTATTTTGAAGCAAAGGACAAATCGTACTACAAAAATGGTATCGAAAAGTTGGAGGGTCGCTATAATCAGTGTATCACCCTTGAAGGGAATTATGTTGAATAAAAAAAAAACTAATTTCGCCAAAAAAATGTGTTTTACTATGGTAGGCCGGGGACTTTTCAATTGACTTGTTATTTCTAATTTTAATTTTTTAGATTGTACTTTTTATACTCTCAAAAAAGTTTACTCTTATGAACTTTTTGAATTTCACTTAAAGAAAAAGAATTTTAAACTATTTGCTTAATTTTTAATCGGGTTAAGGAGTATGTATCCTTTTTGTTTATCATTATCAGTTGCTTTACGTTGCTAAGTTATTTTCAATAGTTTGTTCAAAATCATTTATATAGTAAACTCCGTTTAAAATTCTTACTTTAAAAATAATACATTGCTGCTTAATTTTAAATACTGTTATGATAGATTTTCGTTTCACAAGCTTTTAACTTGTTCATTATGAATAGTAATTATGTATTTTAGATTTTTATTTTAGAGAATGTATTCATGACATTTATCTGAGGATTTATACGAGAAGGAAGAAAATATATAATTATGGAATGATTTATAACATTGTGGAATTCAGTCCAAGAATTTAAGAAGAAACGTCTTAACAATCAAAATACGTACATAAGAAAATCAGTCGCATTATTGTCCAAAAAAAAAAAAAAAAAAAACCGCTTAGAATCTTTGTTTCTTTAATCTCAGATACTCCTCTCTTGATTTCGAGCGGTAGGTTTGTCAAGAAAAGTTGATTAAAATTTTCTGACAAGAGTTTCCCGCAGTAATCGTTGAGAAAATCTTTCCCTGTGATTTAAAACAATTCCTATGACGTGAAATTTATATCTAGACAATAAATAAATATGTTCTTATTTGAAGAATAAAATGATATAAGCAATCTATTTATGTGATAAATTTTGCTGTGGAACTGTTTTGAAATTGATTTGAGAATTATGTTCAGAAACGTAATCTGAGCTACGCAATACATACATGGTGATTCTTGTCTATAATCCGTCAATAAAATTTTATTCTCTGTTATAAATGATTTGTTTGCTGAATTTTGACTGCTTCGCGAGTAAAATTAGGTTAGTATTTTTTTTTTTTTTTATGGGGCCATCTATTCCAGTGTAACGTAAAAATCAGGTTCCAAAGTCTAGTTTACTAATGAATGATAATTTAAAGTTTTTTTTTACATAAATCTGATTTCAATATTCTTAACGTTTTTCATTGAATATTAGAGGGAATATATTTTAATGGAGAGATTTTTTTTTTTATAGAATATAAAAAAAAATGTGTGTAAATTATTTAAAGAACTGTTTATCATTTTTATCCATTTTAACTGTTTAATTCTTGGATAAAATTACGTATATTAATTTCAAAATATGTATGGCTACAGTTGACAAAAAGAAGTATTAGAACAATGTAAAATTCGTAGTTTTTAAGACAATGAAATAAAACCAGCATTATAAATTTGTATTATGCAACATTTTTACATAATTAATATATTTTATAACAAATGAATGCTTAAAATAAAATTTAAAAAGTTATGTGCAAATTTTTGCGTAGAACAGATTTAGCCACCGTAGGTACGCTTTTTAAAAATAGTTATTATTAAATTACTCAGTTAAATATAAGGATTAAAGTAAACGATGAAGTATCAAGAAATGGACAATAGTAAACTTTTCCAATATTAAAATTAAAGGATGCTATAAATTATGAAATTGAATATTATATCAGCTACATGTAATTAAAATTAAAGCAAACCATGCATTATTAAATTGAATATATCAGCTACATGTAATTAAAATTAACTAATGAAAGCGATAAATTATTAAATTGAATATATTGAAGCTAAATGTTATCAAAACTAAAGCAAACGATAAAAAATTGAAAAGTGATCTGGTACGCCTAAAGTGATCCACTTAAAAACAATAGCCCCTTAAGTGGCTAAAAAAAAAAAAAAAAAGGATGCTTCCCAGCTGTCTTAAAATTCTGAACAATGTTATTTATTTTCAGTCTTATCTTGATTCCTATTTACATATGATTTAAGGTAATACAGGATTCGATAAGTAAATAGAACACTTCATTTTTTTTATTTCATTTCAATCCAATAAAAAAAATTGGGGGAAATTTATTACGACATATTTTTGAGAATTTAGTTCATTAGTGGTGAAAGCAGGTATCAGACATGCATTGCATATATTTTATTTCAATCCAATAAAAAATTCAGGAGAAATTTATTATGACGTATTTTGAAAATTAAGTTCGTTACTGGTGAAAACAGAGATCAAAAACATACGCAAAAACTAGATAAATTTTTGAAAAATGATCAAGTACGACATTTTTGGGTTAAATAAAACAATAGTCCTTTAGGTGGCTAAAAAATATTTTCGGAAAAAAAAATAATAAAAATTTCGTTGCTAAAAAGTATTAGAACATCAGTTTTGAATGCTGCATCAAATATAAAATAAAACAAAAAAAATAAATAAAAGTCCTAAAAAGAATTGTATGCAAAGTTTTGCAAAGAATAGATTTAAACACCCAAGGTGTGCTTTTTTTAAATAGTTATTACTAAATTTCACAATTAAATGTGTGTGCGTGTAAGAATTAAAGTAAACGATCAAATTTCGGGAAATGGACAATAGTAAACTTTTCCCAATATTAAAATTAAAGGAAACATTAAATTATTAAACTGAATATGTTTAAGCTAAATGTAATTAAAATTAAAGTAAACGAAATATTAAATTGAATATTATATCAGCTAAAAGTAATTAAAATTGAAGCAAAAATTAAAAAAAATTGAAAAGTGATCTGGTACGCGAAAGGGGATGCTACTAAAACTAACCCCTTGGGTGGCTAATATTTAAAGTTTTAAATTAAAAGTCAATACTTGGAATGCAATCCTGTGGCTACAATCATCGCATTCAAACGCATCGCCATCGATTCAACCATATCTTTAATGCTTGACATTCTCTAAAGCAGGTTAATTTGCTGGTTATTGAGTATTTTTTTTTATTTGTACGTCCAATAAATGCCACAAATGGTGAATTGGACTTAGGTCTGGGGATGCGTGGTGTTGCAAGTCTTCGGAGAGTATTATAGAGAAGACAGTCTTTGATTTTGATGAAAGTATGCTAAAGAACTTGGTCTTGTTGGAATATAAGAGTCTCCTCCAACCCTAATTTCTTTGCATTGCCTTTCATGTTATGACATAAGTCATGTCAAGGTTGTCATTTTCAAATTTTCAACAATTTGCAGATTTCCAACCCTATTGTATCCCATATAGCCTCAAACATGGTGTTACCTTCTCCAAGTTTCACAGTTTATTTTGAGGTTTTAATGCAGTATCCTTCCCCCCTAAACTGTAAGGACTTATTTTGATTTGAAAATTTAAAACTTGCTTTTACCGGAAAAAATTATATTTTATCATAAATCTTATGGTTTGTCTTTCCTTTTTTTTTTGGCAAAATCTAAGCGTTTTTTTTTATTTGCTTCTGAAATACACTCATGGACAAAAAAAAAATTAACGCACCAAGAAGGAGTCGTCAAAATGAAACGAAATTTTACATACGTAATGACTACTTTGATAAAAGTAAATTATTAGAAAATCAAAGAAAAAGGATCATTTATTTCAGAGAAAAAGGCAAAAGAACGGAGGATTTAATACCCTGTTGAATCCCCTGTAGCGCGAATGCACGATGCGATACGATCGGGCATTGAGGCATTCAAGTTCTGTATGATGTCTTGAGACATTTCGTTCCATATTTGCTGTAACCTTGCCTCTAGTTCATTCAAACTCGTGGGATGCCCAACTCGCCGTCCTAAATGATCCTATATATGCTCGATTGGAGACCAATCTGAGGATCGGGCAGGCCAAGGAAGGGTAGTAACAGTGCGGATACAGTCTTGTGACACCCTTGTCGTGTGAGGCCGAGCATTGTCTTGTTGAAAAATGGCTCCCGGGAGCCATTGCATGAGGGGCAACACATGTATTTGCAGGATGTCATGGACATACCGCTGGTCTGTCATGGTGCCACAGATCAATACTAAGGGTGACCGTGTATTGTGGGCAATGGCACCCTATACCATCACACCAGCTGTGGGAGCGGTATGTCGCTGTAAAGCAAAGGCAGGATTGAGGCGTTCACTTCCACACACGAACACGATTGTCATCACTGCTGAGATTGAATCTGGATTCATCGCTAAAGATGACCTGGTTCCATTCCGCTGTTGTCCAGTTTCCTCGTGCGTGGCACTATTCCAAACGGAGGCGTCGATGGGTGGGCGTCAAGGGCAGCACACGTAATGGGCGTCGCGATCCCAAATGTCCTTTCAGCCAGGCGCCTTCATATGGTTCGAGAAGACACAGGAGCCCTAGTGAAGGTGCTACCTGTGCCTGGATGGCGGCCGATGAAGCAATTGGCTGTACGCGTGCATTTCTTACGATGTGGCGGTCTTCTCGACGACTGGTCTATCGAGGGCGTCCTGAGCCTGGTCTTCGTGTAAATGACATCTCTCTCTCTCTCGGATCCACTGGTCCCAACACCTCCTCACAACACAATCAGAGCGGCCTAATTGACGAGCTACTCGCTTAGCTGACATCCCAGCTTCCATCATGTCGATGATTCTCCCCTTCTCAAACCGCGACAGCTGCTCATATTGTCTTCGAAAACGGCGTAATGTTGTCTACTTCAGCTTTTCCTTTTTAAACGATTCAGCACACTCAAACAAACTTTGGTTACTTGTTTTATACTCCACGGAGAACGACGTTAAATGCCCTCTACCGGCTATACGTAATGCGCAATCACGCTGCATTTCTAATCATTTGCATATCTCCCCGACATGTACCTTCATGCCTAGTTTCGTTACGATCCCGCAATTATTTCTTGGTGCGCTAATCTTTTTGTCCATGAGTGTATATGATTTCTTCCTTAGCCTTCTTCCTTTTATGCCTGCATCATACAACACATTTATAACTGTCAGAGATGTTAGAATCTTTCCTGATGCTGATTCATGTCTGCGACATGCATCTGATCACTACTCGATGGAATTTTCAGAGCATTTTTCACCTGTCGCCGTCTTTCTCTCTCAGTCAGTATTCTTAGTTCCCCTGATCTCGGCTTGTTATCCGCCATACTAGTCTCATTTTTCATTTCTATAGTATTATGAATTAAGCACATGGTAATATATACTTAGCTTTTTTTGAAATTTCACGAAATGTTTGCCACTATTTCCCACTATGGTGCAGATAAACGACTCGTTTTCTCTTCGCTAGTGAATTCTCTTTTGTTTTAGAAGCTTCGACAGAAAATTTGCTCGTAATTTGATTGAAATGAACTGAAAACAAATAAACAAGCGTCTTTAATTGAAGCTTATTTGTGGGTCACCTTGAAATTTAATGATGTAACTATTTGCTGTAATTTGCGTTTTCCTTTCACTGTTCTAACACTTCTTTTGCTGTGCTATTTTCATTATTTTTGTTTTAAAAATTTTGTATTCGCTTTTAATGTATTATTTTTACTTATTACATACTATCTTGTGAAAAATACTATCTTATAAAAAATTTGTGATTTGATTTGTTTCATGTCATTAGCTTGAAAATTCCAATTTTTTTTTTTTTTTTGTCAAAAGTATATTCTTTATTATATATTTTTCATGGTCCAAAAATGTCCTCTTGACCAGAATTGTTTTTACTGTTCATTGTTCTAATCTAAAGTTCAAGTAAAAGAGTGATTCATTTTAAATATTTGCTACTTCTGAAATTCAGTATTTGTTCTTTGAATGTGTATATTTAAAGAGGTATTCTGCAGCTAAACTCATACATGCTTCTCGAACAACTTTGGATTTGTAAAATATTTATTAAAAGTCTGTAGTGATTTTGACATATATATATATTTACGGAAATTTTGTGATTATACGTGTAGTTATTTATCTTTGACAATATGATGGATGATATATTAAATATGTATTAAATAGTACTTCTGTGATTTTTTTCTTCCGCACTCATCTTGTGAAGTGATGTTTACTGCATTTCATATTCTATTTAATTGGATATTTCACTTTTCGGCAAATGTCAAGTTGCGTAGTGGTCAGTTTTAAAGCTGCCTTCTGTGATTTTTTGTGAAATAAATATAAAAGCATAAGTACCTGACAAGCGTCTTTACCTCCTTCTTCGAGGCCAGCGCAGATAAAATCTTCTGTTATGCCTCTGGGAAATTGAATACCAGAAATCTTTTTGAATTTAGAGTTGCAGGCTTTATTTCCAACTACAGTTATTCCTGATACTTCTTGTAATATGGTAGGGTTTGGACCTCCTGAAAATTTAAAAGAATAAAATATTTTAAGAAAGGTGATATACTTACTATATAATCTACGTGGAACATTAGTATGTTTGTTTAAACGCATCAATTATTGGCTCATTTGATTTTTGAAAGCTATTATTATTATTATTTTTAAATTGTGACTTTAAAAATGTAACAAATTTTAAAAGCACCTCGATTTTGAGTAATTAAAAGATAATTTGAATATTTTATATCGTGTTTCCCTCATTTTGAACTAAAGTTGGAATTACAAGATAAGGAAAAGTGTCATTTTTTATTCATATTATTCAATAGAAGCTTTTTTCTATCAAGAATTCAATTTCTCGTTTACATCTTACGCTTGGCGCAAACTTTTTCGCCGTCGTCACCTTTACTTTTTTTAAATAAAAATTTTTTCATGGATGTTTTCATAGTAACTCCACAAGACTAGTGTAAAATAACCCTAGCTTTTTTTTTTATTGCTTACTTTTTAAAAAAGAATGTAATAACTTTTGTCATGCATTAAGTTAAATGTTTATCTTTTCGTAAAATAAAATGTTACTTAACTTCATTTATTCACGCAACTCAATTTTTTTTCTAGTTTTAGGCTAAAATTGCAGTAATCACTTCAAAATATTTCATTGCATTACTCTTAATACAACATACATCGCATTGCGTTACTCCGTTTTCGTGACGATTTTTCGTGAATACCTAGAATATTAATCCTAAAATATTTCATGTAAATTTCTGATCACCTTAATAACTTACCGTATGATAAGTCTCCCCACCCTAGCACAGTGACATTGTCTCCTTCACCTACCATGTCCTCTCCTGGTAAGCAAGCTGGGATTACATCGCTTGACAAAGGTTTGACGAGCCTTATTATGGCAATGTCGTAGTAATAATATCGGGAACGATAGCTTTCATGCATTTTGATTTCTTGAACTTCGTACGCAGGGTTCGACTCTCTCAGGTGGATTTCTCCCACTTGTACAGTATACAAGTTCGGGTTGAGACTAGATTAAAAAAATGCATTATATTTTTGATGCTTGACATGAAACAAATTTGTTATATGTTCTTTAAATGACACCTTAATGATTGTTATGTTTTCTGGTTGTTCTTTCCCGTCGCTAAGGTCCTCTTGACACAACCAATACGTATCGTAAGTTGGAACCACGGTCAGACGACACCCCGTTTCCCCACAACACACTAAGCAAACGTGAAAATTTCGAGTTCCGATAAATAGAACGTTCATCAGCCCCTTTGCTCGATGTTCTTTGGTAGAATGATATTCGAACACACGATTTGCTTTTACGAATCTGTTACTCTACAAAAGGGGCGGCAAATTTTCTTTGAGAAGGAATAGATCGCAAAAATTTTAATGCCTAGCGGGTCAGATAACAAATTAGATATTTACTTTGCCAATATACTACTTATAAGCGGGGAAGGGGAGCAGTCTTGATCTGGGATTAAGTTTTGCACTAATGCGATGAAGGAAATTAATTTTTCTGAGATAATATTTTATTATACTGAATAATTTACTGAACTGTTAATAATAATTTGCATTGATACCTTACATACCTTTGCATTGATCTTTTACATAGTTCTCCCAAATACAGATAGAAATCACTCAGCATGTGATTTAATTGATCCTATTTATTTTTCGAAGTATATTTACCGAATTAGATTCAAACCATTTAATGAAATATCTTTTGTAATATATCATTTTGCAAATCAGTCACTTCCAGTTGAAAGTGTGAGAGAAATTTCTCAATTGTACTGCCAAATGGATTTTGTAATACGGAAATGTCTTAGACACTTGCATCAAGACCTGAAAAATGCTATTGTAACTTGTTTATTTACCTCAGAGGTTACACCGCGTACCTCGATTAATTCAAATTTTTTTTAATGTAAAAACAATTAGAAATTGCGGATTGTAGTTTACTGACCCCTTTTCTACAAATCTAATGTTGCCGACACCATAACTATTGTTAACAAGTTGGTTTTTAAAGAAGATAGTTAAAAAAAATTCATATTCTGTTGTGCCGGACGCATTTCTTGAATAAATTGGATAATAATTTAGTTTATTCAGTTGTTAATGTTATATTTGTACGATAACACACATACACATGTTTGCACATACTATGATAAACACTACTGAGAGGAATAAAATAGGTCTCTTAACTGAAATGCATGAACGTTTGATTCACGTTTTTTTGTGTATGAATCTTGATAATTGATTTCTTTCAAAATAGCCAGTGTTCACTTGAGACAAACTGAAAATTAAATGACTTTTTTTTTATTTTTAAGTAATTTTCTAAATACTCAACTTGTTAGATATAACAAAGGAAAGCTTGAACCTGAAGAAAGAGAATGATAATCAACTTAAGTGAGACGCAAACGCAAGTTGCAACTTAATAAATTCGCGACCTAGCAATTAATGCTAAATTTAGACTCGAACACACACGTTAACAACAAACTCTTGTAACAAGTTAAAGGTACACTTCAGTTACTGAAAGAAAAAGCGCAATTATACGAGGGTTGCTATTTATATTTCTGGCCTTGGCAACAGTAAGTGTTGCTAGGCGACCGCAGACGATTTTAATCGAAAGTTTGATATTTTTAAACATAAATTCAGCAAACGATTTACCATTATAGCTTTATTTGTGTTGTTGACAGTAAATTGAAAAGTTCTTCTCTGTCAAAAAATGGAATTGAATCGTGAACATTTCCGTGCCATTATTTTTCATAACTTTCGACGTGGATTGTCAAGACAAGAGTGCTTCGATGAGCTTAATTCTTTATACAGCGATAAAGCGCCATCCTACAGCACTGTAAAAAATTGGTATAACGAATTTAATCGTGGTCGATGTTCGATCCAGGACGAATCCCGTGCAGGTCGTCCAAAATCCGTTGTTGTGCCAGAAAAGATCAATGCTGTGCGTGAACTGATAAAGCAAGATCGTCATGTGACATACCGTGAGATAGAGGCGTCTTTGGACATTAGTATGACTAGCATCAATAAAATATTGCATGAACATTTGAGCGTAAAAAAAATTTGTTCGCGTTGGATCCCGCATAATCTGACAAACGCTCAAAAAAAGGCTCGTGTCGATTGGTGCAAGGAAATGTTGGAAAAATACATTCAAGGTACATCAAAGGCTGTGTATAACATCTACACAGGTGACGAATCATGGATCTATGCATATGAGCCGGAAACAAAACAGCAATCAACTGTATGGGTCTTCCAAGATGAGGCAAAACCAACAAAAGTTGTTCGAGGAAGAAGCACATCGAAACAAATGATTGCCTGTTTCTTCGGCATTAACGGTCATGTGGCAACAGTGGCGTTAGAGCAACGCAGGACGGTCAATTCTGAATGGTACACGACCATTTGTTTGCCAGAAGTCATCGGAGAAATTCGAAAAAAGCAGAAGAACAGGCGAATCATTCTTCATCATGACAATGCGAGCTCTCACACATCGACTCAAACAAAGGCATTTCTGACGGAGCGAAAGATCGAACTGATGGGTCATCCGCCGTACAGCCCTGATTTGGCACCCAATGACTTCTTCTTATTCCCACACATCAAAAATAAATTACGTGGACAACGATTTTCGACCCTCGAAGAAGCGGTTGATGCATTCAAAACGCATGTTTTGGAGTTACCTCAATCGGACTGGAAAAAGTGCTTTGAAAATTGGTTCAAACGCATGCAAAAGTGTATTGATCATCATGGAGAATATTTTGAAAAACAATAAAACCAATTTCGATCCTACATATTTGTTTTTTCATTATTAGGACAGAAATATAAATAGCAACCCTCGTATCTCCTGCTCACTACATAAATCTCACCTTTCTAGTGTATTTAAGAAAGCAAACATACACACTATGGAAGAAACAGTACACTTCCATTTTTAGCATATTTACATAAAGAACTTCGAGAAATGAATGGGACTTCACTGAAAGAAGTATAATTGATACAACGGAAAATAAAATCAAGCTAGATAGAGAAATCAAATGAGAGCGAAAATTGCACGATAAATGTTTTCATTCGGTTGAGCTATGTACAAGACATTCTACTTAACATTGTAAGAGCTCTTTGAACAGCAGGGTTAAATTTGAATAAAAAAAATCATTGCTGAAGATAATAAAATACGTTATACAATGTTAAGTTCTTTTCTAAGATTTTAAAACAACATTAAATGGCTATAATAGATAAGTATTAAAAAATAGATAGTGAAAATTCCAAAATGAATAGTTAAAACACATACATATTGTTACCATAAATTTAGATTTCATTCTCTTCTCAGCCAATGAGGTATTGGGGTTCAAGATATGGTTTTACAGGCAAGATGAGAATACGCCAGGTAGTAATATTGAATAGGTAAGGGATGATCATGGCGACTAATGTGGTCACCAAAACTAGATGCCCGGAGGCAGGTCGAGAAGCTTCTGGATTGAGCTTTGAGAGTTATGCATGTGCGAATGATTATGCATGTGGTAGTTTTTTTTTATGCCTCACGGGATATTGTGATTCCTTTTTTTTGAATTGCTGAGTTAGGTGAGTGTGCGAACTTTGAACAGATGCATTTATTAATTGTTCCCGGATAAAAGAAAATAATACCCTTATTTGTTTGAGAGCCAGAATAAAATTTAGATTAACTTCGAAAAAACCTGTTTATTAATTGCGTGGAACTTTTCTATATTTGAAAACCGAACAACCGCTTAGTAATATAAAGAATCTGCAGATCCAAACTAAATAGATACTCAAATTTTATAAGAAGTGAAATGTAGAATAATGTACTTTATTTATATTTCATCTTATTTAGCACAGATTCAAAACAGTTTTCCGTAAGTACAATTTTTCTGTTTTAAACTTATGCATCTTGGACAGTACCTGACTAAATTTGTGGAAAATAATTAAGTTCAGAAATTAGCTTCTAATTAACATGAAGAAAAAAAATCACTTTTTCCCATTAAGTAAAAAACGATACTGTTATATACATATTAGAAAATATATGCATTACACTTTCATATCATTTAAGTTTCTTATTAAATGAGTGAAAAAACAAACAAACAAAAAACCTGATTCTATACAACAAATAGTTACCGTCCTTTCATCAGACCTTTCCATAAGAAAAACATGGTTCCCAGTTGAAAAAAAAATATCTAGGTTTTATTTTATGAGCAAAACATATAAAACGCTTTAATTGTCCTCAGGTATTATCCTTTCCAGGTGAGAAATTATGAAACCCAAACTAGTGCGTAATTTTTGAAAGTGATAAAGTATTCAATGGAATCGTTTCTCAACTTTTTTTTCTTCTCGTTAATATCTCATAAGTGCTGTAAAAGTAGAAAGTGACCTACTAATGTGATGAATTACTATAATTTAACTCAAAGAAGGAGTATAAATGCTAATTTCCGAAATGAAAGAAGTCTACTTACCTTTTTCCTGCAAAACAATGTGAAGCAGTGATAACATGCCTTTCATCAATCACAGTTCCACCACAAAGCTGTTTCTTTTTGTTCCCATTAAATATCGCAACCTGTAAGGGAAATTTATTGAATAAAATTAATCTTTTGTTTTGGAAGTCATGTATGTTAATCTCTCTCTTTATCACAATCCAAGTGTACTTAGTATAGTTCTAACCTAAAATTGCTGATATAATTTTTCAGTCAAAACATTCAACGATATAAAGTTAAACATTCGATACGGTATCGAACTAATGGCGGGTGTTTTTAGCATCTAGTGTTGGTGTGGTGTCGAAATTAAGAGAGTTGGATGTCAACTTAGGTGTCATCTTCATCACTTAATTAGGGTTCAAAATTACGAAACAGTTCTTAACTAGCTTTTGCGTTGCTTCTATAAGCGACGAAATAAACAAATCAAATCCACGTTTCTTGTTGATTACATAGTGAAGTCCTTCCTCCTGTTGACGTGGTGTAACAGTTCGGAGAGGGAGGTGCTAGTTCAGGCGTCATTCCCATCACTTGACCGTGGTTCAAAACTACGTGAATCGTTCACCGGTAGCTTTCCGTTTGCTTCTAAGTTCAACGTTAAGAAATAATCAATCAATCAAAAGTCCATCTTGAACTTTTTAGAACATTCTTGTACGTTGCGTTTTGTATTTCGAAAGATGAAATGTAAAGTCTCCAGTGGGTGCGATAATTCCCTCCGATTTCATCTTTCGAAATATGGAACTTATGTTCATGAAAGCCGAGGGGTTAGACTCCTTCATTACCATTGTGATGGCTAAGCGTTCAACATGAAACAACATTCTTGTGTCATGAATTTTACAATATTGAATGTTTTGGTTGGAAAATTATATCAAAATTTGTGGTTTCGAAAGCTCTCGTGAAGTCTATAATGTACAATGAAATGCATGAATTCTTAGTGAGTTGTATATACTCATAAATGGAGTGCTTGATTAATTTCAAAGCCTTGACAAAGAATGGTGAAAAGTACTTAACATCCAGGGCCATTTTTGAGAAACAGGTGTACCTCCCACAGCAAATTGTATAGGAAAAATTTCTGACAGATCTGTCGGCGGTAAACTTGAATCATTATCAGCCGCATTTCGAGGTTCAATACCTATCGATGGATCAGTGATATTAATGGAACTTGAGAAAACGATTGGATCAGGTTCTAACTTCCTTGTACCACAACCTATGGAAATGAACCATAATGTTAATAAAGGGTGTAAGCAAACATATTTACTAAGCCAAATTGAATCATATTGTATTGATACGAGATGTGGCTATTAAATAAGGAGACTGACGCTGCTACAAAAGAAGTACGCGTGCCCCAAACGCCAGCGACCGACAGCTGTTCAACGTGAAGTCTTCTCTTTCAAATGCGGTATCTCTCGTATAGTCGTAGCCTTCATTCGCATTAGAGTTATTTTTTGTTTCACCGGAAAAATGATAAGTGAGGAACGAATTGTGAATTTTCCCATTAAACTTAGAAAAACCGCTACTGAAACTTATAATTTATCGAAAGAAGTGTCTGACAATGAATGTTCATCACGTGCTCGTGTTTTTGAGTGGTTTAATTGTTTTCAAGATGGCCGAGAAGACGTTGAAGATCATTCACTTCCGGGTCGCCCTTCCACATAAAAAACGCACGCCCGGGTCGCTCATTCCACATTGTCTGTCAAGAAATTTCTAGCCAAGTACAGCATCCCATTGTTAGACCATCCGCCTTATTCTCTGGATCTTGGGGCATGCGACTTCTCTCTGTTTCCTAAGGGGAAATCTGCATTAAAAAGAACAATATTTGAATCCGCTGAAGCTGTGGCAGAGAAACGGTATTCATCTTAAAGGAGCTGATAGTAGAAGACTTCCAGCACTGTTTTGAACAATGGAAGATTCTCATGGAGCGTATAAAGGATGGAGGAGGGGTGTATATTAAAGTTGATAATAAGTAAATATATATGACATCAAAATAAAATGTTTTATAGCGTCAATGTCGTTATCTAATAGCCAAACCTTGTATATAAAAACAAACAATTAAAAAATATTTTAAAATCTACTAATAATTTATAAAAAGCCAAGTAACAAGAAATAAAATGTATATTAGATCAATGTGTGCGTTAGATGTTTATACTGAAGACCTTAATGTATCCATCAGACTATTTTAAACAAGGATATATATTAAGAGTGAGTTCTCTCTTATCATCCTGTTCTGTAATAGATTAAGGAGGGGGGGGGAATCTGAAGTGATTTCTATTTTATTGGATTAGACAATGGTAGGGAAATCTTCAGCCAAATATGTAATTATTGCGACGCGAAAACAGTTTATTTGATCTTCTTGTGTACTGTGTTTATAATAATATTTTTTTTTCTCTCTTTCTTATTTTTTTATTTATTTGTTTTTGGTATTAGCCGCAAAAATGGCTTTTGTTTTTGTACAACCATATAAGATGATCTCTGACCACTTTTCAAAAAAAAAAAAAAAAAAAAAAAAAAAAAAAAGGGAAGTATATTAGTCTTGTTTAATTTAATTTGATTTCTTCCATCCATTTCACAATAGTTTCAATTGCAGTCGCCTAATTGAAGTATTTATGTTAAGAGTAGATCAATACGTAAATATTTATTTTAAATTTATTTTACGTCAGGAATAATTACTTTTAGCTTAAAATATATCCAATATAATAAAGTACGGTTCACTTTAATTTTAATACCTGAAAAGAATGTCATTTTCCCCTTCAATATTTTATCGTTTCCTTTAATTCTAATATTTAATTGACTAATTTAATACATTGGTCGCGAAATAAGTTCTTTGCAAAATCTTGCATAGAACACTATACGGAGGATTTTAATTTTTTAAAATTCTCTTCTTCTGTTTTGTCTTTACAATAGTTTTTCTTAGAAATTTTATATCTTTATTTCAATTTATGATAACAAAATATATTATTTGGCTCGAACATTTTATTTGAATCCTGAAAATTAAAAGGTCGCTGTGTTTAGTACTTCGAGCTCTTTGGTCCGCAGTATTTAAATCGAGTCTTGGTTTCAAATTTTGATTCCACCAAATTTGTCTTTGTGAAGAATGATAAGGGGTGCTTTACGTTCAATTAAACTAAACCTCCGAGTGGTGTTGCGTGGAAGTGAGGAGATTGAAGTAAGCTGATATGATTGCCATTTGACGGTGTAACTAACAGTTACAAAATCCATTATGAATAAATTTCAAATAGTTCAAGATCGATGTTAATTCATCCATGAAAACCAACAACTTTATAACTGGAAAATCTGTTAAATTTGTAGGCTCGTTTGATTGAGATTAAAGACAAATATATTTTCATGGAAATTTTTCGTAAAATATCGAAAATACGCTTTTTTTTATGAGAATCTAAAAATTGTAAGACATAAGTAGTCTTGAGTTAGATTCTGAATTGAATTTGCAAGCAAAGGGTAATTTTAGGAGGGAAGATAAATTTTAAAAGGAGCTAAAAATAATCGGTAATTTATTCAAGAGTGGGGGGACTTGGAAGACTTTATTTAAATGCATAGCGATGTAGATTTGCATCGTATGTTTGCATAGTGTTTTTTTTTTTATTCTATCGAAACTATTTAATCGTTTCCGAACGCAACTAGAAGCTTTCATAGTTTATTTTATTATCTGTGACAATTTTCATTGCTGGCGCGCTGAATACAATTTCATTTCGGCGGGTGTAATGAATTACGATTATTTATATAAATGTAATAAAAACATACAGGAAAATAATTTTCGGATAGAAACAAGTTAAGAGCAACGAAAAATATTTATATTTTTGTATATACTGATAAATGAATGCAAGAAAAATGTAGCTTTTTTTTAAAATCATCATCATTTTTTTTTTTGAAAATTAAAAAAAAAAGTTCTTATAATTTTTTTTTGTATTTTCACATTAAGTACACTTATTTCCCGTTTGTCAAATTTTATTTATTAAAAATAAAAATTCATGTATTTAAGTATTAGGGCTTAAAAACTGGATGTAAAGTCTGAGCATAATTAATATAACTATAGTAGTTCACGAGTTCGTAAATATACATACTCATATAAATCGAAAAAAGAATTAGAACAGCATGTTTTACTTAACTCAATGATTTCTCAAGTTCTCAGTTTGAAAGGTTAAAAAAAAAAGCTAGCTTCATCCCAAGATAAACAATTATTTAACATAAAAACTAAGATACGCGATTTGCAACGTAAATTTTGTAATTCAAAAAAATCGACATATTTTAAGTCCAATCCCTAAAAACGACGATGTTGCTTTACAGTTATCTCTTCATTCGCCTGCGTTCAAGAATGCCATTTTATACAAAACTAGAAAATTCAGCTTCCATTAGCTTTTGCACATTTGCATGAACTTCGGACAATGAACATGAACTGGATGGAAACAGAATCTTTATAACAAAATAAAACAATCTCTATAAAATGTAAAATTAGGAGCAATAACGAACTGACTAAAAATTATTTAATTAAAGAATTCTATTCCAGGCCTAAAAATTTATTATATGTTGATGAAAGTGGGTTTCACGCGCACCGATGTTGGTTTCCTTCTAACACAAAGAATAAAATGATAACCGTATTCTATTTCCTGAAATTGTTTGGTGTTTTAATCTTTCCTAAATTTTTTTAGAGAGCTAGAATATTTTAGAGTTGAGAGATATTTTAGTTGCTAATAAGCTATATTTCCAGACTTAGATTGTTAAATTAAAATGTATAAAGCACCCTGCAATACCTAAGAAAGCATAAATTAAAAGAACGTGAGACGTTCTCTACGTTTTAGATTTTAAACAAAAAATTAAAGGAAAAAAAATATTAGTAAACGATAAAAAGTACGATGTTTTGAATTGACACTAAATACTGTTTTATGTGAGAAACATTTTTTTTTTTTTAGTTTTCCAAATTTTATGATATCCGCTTCTAAAGAAATAACACAATTCAACTCAATAAAATAATAATTACAATTGGAAATAGCCTTTTATAAAAAGTCGATGTTCTATAGAACAGCTTTAAAAATATTGTTAAAAAAATATTCTAAGTTAGTTCAATGTTTTCGAAATGAGACGAAAAAGTGCGTGAAAACAATATCTGTATATATAAATTGAAGAAATATGAAATAAATTGGAATGAGGAGAAATTGCACTGTTAATAATCGAATACAAGTAGGGTTTTAAGCTGAAAATCAATGTTATCTATTTAAATCTTATGAAGTCAGCATAGATGTTAAGAATGTTGTGTAAGATGGATAATTTAACACGCATTTTCATTAAATATAAAATAATAAGAGAACTCCTACTTTATTATTGATCTTAATAATGAAAATTGAACCAAGCAAATTTTCTTAAAAAATAATAACGCGCTTTTAAATTGAAGTTATCCATTGTGTTTATTCGAAGTTTTGTCGAAACATATAGCTAATTTTCATAGAAGTGGAACTATATTTATTAAATTTTAGTTGAAAGTGCAAACATGTAAAAAAACATTAAATATCATTCAAATTTAATATAAAAGGAGCAGTTTAAACATCTAAATAAACCAGAAAGAGTATTAGATGTGCATCGATAAAAATTCAAAGATATTTATTTGACAACGTCAAAAATGTCAAAGAACATCATATACAAAGCTTGAGATAATTAAGTATTCAATACTATTTAAAAAAAAATTGCATCCTGTCAAGATGGAAATAATTACATCACAAGGAAAACAACAAAAATGTTGCAAAATATGTTGTTCTTAGATGTTTTTTTTTAAAAAAAATGTCACATATAAATATATATTATGTTTATAACATACATTATAATACTACAATTGTTTTTTATAATTATTCAATTATTTACTAAAAAAACTCATTATTTGCAACATTTATATTAAATTGAGATGAAACTATGTAACAGTTTTCAATTCTTAAAAATTAGATAATGAAAATATTAAAAAGACTTTTATAACAAAGTTACAAAGCATGATACATTGCTTCTTATTACTATATTATAAATATAAATCAAAGAAAATTTTTTTTAAAAAAATCAAATTTTAAGGGCTGTAATAAGGCATTAAAGTAAGTCACAGAAGTGCGTAAATTCAAGTGGTGCTTGGATATAACTGATTTAATTTATTTGTGCTTGAAAAAAAAGTGCTGTAAGTATTTTAAAATAAATTTCATCTATTCTGTCCATCAGAAAAGTTAAATATACATAAAAAAATCAAAAGGTAAATACATCAGAATCATTGAATCACCTTTAGGGCTGATAGAACTGATTTTGCGGCCTTTGTTTTGAACATCTGGTGGATCGTCTATTCTTTTGTTATCTTGCGGGCAGCAAACTCGAGGAACTTCCTTTGTCCATCCGCAAATTTTGGGTTGTTTTCCTGCCCGAAATCCGGTCAAGGCAACGGGACAAGATGTAATCTCGATGCAAAGGTCGTTGTCAGATGGACAGGCAATTCTTCTTTGTGTCGGAAAACGTATACTACTTACACCAAATAAGTAAAAGGAGGCAAATACTAAGAGAGAAATAATAGTAATATGAAAATTAGAAGGAATTTCAATACTATTTATAAAATCTACGCATTTTGTTGACGTCATTTTTTAGAATTTGTGGTTTAACGTTTCTATGTCAAAAGAACCATAATTTTCAATGCTATGGGATTACTTTCATTCAGCGAATATGTGTAGGAGTTACTTAGTAGTTTTGATAGAGAAAAAAAAAATGCGCTCGCATCAAATTGAAAGTGAATTGCTATTTTTGTAAATGTGTGCACTATATACATTTTTATAGTGTTGCCGATGGATTATTTTCGTTATCCACATAAACTTTGATACACAGCATTTTCTCGAGATCTTTGAAATCGAAAATATTGATTTTGAGAATAAAATACAATAGTTATTTGAAGAATAAATTTGAAGATACTTTACTTGTAAAAAAAAAAAAAAGAAAAAAGAAATAGTAAGTGGCATTGCACTGATCGCCAGGGTTACCAGAGTTTGTAAAATTTCATTCTATTGCAAATTCATTAAAAAAATAATGATAAGCACGAATGTTAAGAAATAAATAAGCACAAATTACAAATGAACATATATTTTATTCCACTTTTAAAGAAAGTTTATTAAACACAAATCTATAGTAACTTGAATAAGATGAATAAGACCATAATTTTTAACGCCAATTTCTAGCAAAATCTAGATGAATTGGTTTCCTAAAGTAATACACGTATCTATTGATAACGGTATGCAGTTTAGTTTTATGAATGCGTTCCAATATTTAAAAAAGTATACATAATAGTTTATTAAAACCTCCAACTATCTAAGTATAATATAACAGGAATTTTTGTATCAACACCAATATTTCAAAAACTTTGTGTCCTTGAACTAAAAATTTCCAAACCACAGCATCGAATAGAAAGTTTTGCATGGACACAATTATTGATTGACGTCACTCAGTATACAGACCATATTAAAAATTGATCGTACTTAGTATCTAAATCAAAAATTGCAAAGCAGCTATATAAAAAAATTAATACAATAGTACAAAGAAATTAAGTTTAAAGCGAAATATATTTTTAAAACTCTTTTTTTAAAAATATTATAAAACATTGTATGAAATTCTTAATCTTTATTGTTCACAACACAGAACAGGTTTTCGAAAAGCAAAGAAATTAAATTAGATTGTTAGAGTATTAGAGCTTGTTTTAAGGCAGATTTAGAGGCGGCTACTGCCAAATTGGCTTACGGTACAATATTAAAATTACTGTGTGAATTTGTTTTGCTATAGAAAGTCAAAGGTTTCAACTGCGGAGTGGTTGAGTAAGTTTAGGGCTCACATGTGCAAAAATTACGTCCAGAGACCGCCACCCGTCATGCTGTTCAACAGATATTTGTGCACAGTCAACTTCCCGATGCTAATTAAGTTTTTATGAGTTATAAGGAAGAGCTCTCGACATTGTTGCAGCCATATCGAGGTCCATACGAGGTTTTAGCATTCAATCCAACATTTTATACAATGTCAATAAGAGGAGGTAAGACTACAGTATCCATTGGTCGGTTAAAATCTGCATTCATTCTCCCCGAAGAAACAAGACGCATAGAAAAAGATCCAGTTCTCATGTCAGAAGACGAAGGTCCAGAAACTACAACACGTTCTGACCATCGTTTGAAGCTGGTCGTTCGATTTTAGTGTTGATCATCTTATGGATTTGTAGGGGCGCACTGTGGCATCTTACTATTCTTGCACTCTGACCACCAAGAATTTGAGCCTGCAGTTGTCGATAAACGAACCAGTCAAGTGTAAAAAATCTAATGCAAAGAAATGAATTCATCATTTTGCAATAAGTATATAAAAGGGAGCTTCAACATCCACTCCATTATCAAGTTCTGATGCCGGTTAGCACTTCCTTCAGTTAGCTAGAAAGTCATCAGCTGATATTTCTGTATTAACTTCAAGTATTTTTCAATGTTAACAAACTGTGTTAGTTTATTGAAATGTTCAGTTACTGATCTCTACCTTCTAACAATTGGAATTAGTTAGGTGACTACCAATTGGTCACCACCTTCAAAGATTATTCGATTTCTTTTCTATTGAAAGTATCCTTGTGTCTGAGTATTGATTGATAGGCTTTTGTATGACTTAAATTATTTATTTTTTTCACTCTATTCGATATAAAAGATTACTGTGTAACATTAAGTTCGTAGAAGAATTGAACATGATTCTCATTAGCTCTTTTTGACAAAGCTTGAGTTTTCTTTCAGTTCCTGAACAAATTTTAGATTCATTTAATGTTTTATTTTAGTTGCATATTAAGATTGCACCAATTTTTCCAATTTACTCTAAACCTTTTGTTACTATAGTACACAATATTAATTTATTAATTATTGTTTCTAATTTAAATATTTATATAAATACTAAAAATTAGTCGATATATATTCTTGTAAAATGTTAGTTACATCTTAAAATAAATAATTTATGATGCCGAATATATATCACATTTTTTTATGTCAGGCTATGCATACTAATTTCCAAAATGCAATGAAATTTATATCATCTTTGAACTGTTTTTCAACATCTTGTTAAAATTTATTACTTTAATGTTTGACAATTGTTATAAATTAAGAGTAGAAAAAGAAATTGTACAAATTGGTAAAGAAAAGGTTCCTTTGAAATTCTGTTGAAACGTATAATTGAATACCCCTTTATATTTATTTATATATTGCTTAGATAAAGGTTAAAGATTTGAATTTTTTTAATAACATCTGTCATTTGGATTTTAATAATGATACAAAGTATATAATTTTTTTTTAAAAAAATTCAACTTTCTCACAGCCCTGAATATTTTAGCTAAAATAATTTAAATGTGCAAACATAGATCCATTGTTCTGCAGCTTTAAAAACATAGTTATATTTTAAAAAAATTAAAATAGTTACAACATTTTTTTAATAATATTTTTGCTATTATGCCCCAAAATGCCGCAAAAATAGTGCATCTGGATTCCCCCAATACGAAATGTACTGTAAAAGTCCATAAAATAAATTTAATAAATATAAAAAATTATTAAACTGAAGTCGTTATCGATAAACCAACTTTAAATTGTTTCTAGATGAAAAATCAATCACTTTATATATATTTCGATTTTTTTCTGCGAATTCATTTTAAATATTTTTGAATTTTTAAAGATTCGATACGTAGGATATCTATGTTCGTTTCCAATACTTATTTTAAAAACTGTATGCACGTGAAACACATTTAATTAATACTGTAACATTGCGATTAAATACTGACCTTTTTCAATTGCTGGCCTTTCGTTTTGTCCTGTATTTGCTTTTTTGTATAATACAATTAAAAAAAAATTAAACTAAAATTTTATATTTAATATTTCGGCAATTTTTTTTTAAATTCCAGACCAAATATTGAATTATTTGAAGTCGATCTTATGTGCTTTCCTTAGTATATTACTTTATTCAAATTACAGTTCTATAATTAAATGTAAAATATTACAACCGTTTGAAATTTCATTTTAAATAAAAACTATTATATATTCTTTTTATTATAAATATTTTGTTCGATGATACATATCATACAAAAATACTAGGCATAATATTAAATTATTTGTACTGCGACATTTAAACATAAAATAATATTATCCATTGAATTAAATTTTTTCAAGGTTCCCGTCTACCCTCCATTTTAATTTCGTGGATGCCATAGTCATCTCATTGAATTCTGCTTTTTGTTTCATTCACTTTGCACTAGAAGCAACATGAGGGCTATATATTGGCGTCGGACCTCGAAATTTTGAACATCGGCCAAGTGACGAGGACTTCACTTGATGTGGAACCCCCTCTCCCAACCTCCACACCACGCCAACGGGAGAAGTTTGGGCCCCGAACAGATTTAACGGCTACACAGCGGGTCTTTTGTGGTATGAAAGCTCGAACCCGCAACTCGACGAAAACCGCCGGCCGCGAGTCCGCCACCATGACCACGGCCTTTTTTAATGGAATTTCTACTACCGTTCTCAACTCTTAACTGTTTTATACTTTTGAATGTAAAAAAAGTGTATTCGAACGAGCAAAAAATAATGAAGGTTTCTTCCGAATTACATTTTCCTCCGAATCTTAAAAATACTTTTACCCGCATTTTAATGATTCGTTTGCGGGTTTTCCAGTCTTTTAAAAAAATATTCTAAAACATTTTTGAAAATAGGGTAGAAAATGTAATTCCGATGAAACCTTCATAATTTTTAGGTCTTCCGGATGAACTTTTTGGCATTCAAATAGATAAAATAACTGTGATTTGAAGATGGTAACAGACACATTCCATAGGATTAACATTACTTTTTTGAAATCCAAATGGCTGATAGATGGGTGTCTTAATGATTATATTTACCATCGTTAAAATAACCTATGATTTTTTTTTATAGACATGGGATGTTTGAAAAGGGAATCCGAGATCCAAACATTTGAGTTTCTTTTCATGAGTGATCAAAATTCTGCCTTAAAAAAACAAAATGATTCTTTTAAAATGTAGTGTAACTTTCAGGTAGATAATTAAAGATGATTTTTAAAAAAATTCGTCATTATATATTTGTATTAGTTGAACAGAAAATTATTTATCGAATATGTCTAGTTGTTACTTTGAAAATGGAATGATTTAATATACTGGCAAAATAGCTTAGCAACTAAAAGTAATCATTTTGAGCTTTCTCATTTTTAACAGCAGATCAGTTTCAATATTTCCTTCCAACTGCGCTTTTTCCTTTATTTTTATTTCATTTCTCAAAAAAAGAAAAAAGGTAACTTCCATTACAACATGTTTAAGAGTTTTTTTTTTTTTTTTAATAATAATAAAGCGAAAATTTTGGATGATGGAATAATGAATTCAAAAATTAAAAGAAAGAGAAAAAAATTGAGTTCCTATAATGATAATAGTAAAAAAAACTTTTCATACATTGCAGCTCTTTGATTCTAACTAAATAACATCTATATTAATTTTACAATGAATGTGTGGTTAGAAGGCTTCTTATTACATTTAATTTCTTAAATTGTAGGGTGAAGTTTAAAAATCTTTTAAATAAAACCATTATCCTTAATTAAATACGAATTTGAAGTGCGAAACAATATACTTTTTTCAATAATTTCAATAAAATTTCAAATGCTGAACATTTAACATCCAGCTCTTATTATACTTTCAAGTATAAATAAACAGTTGCCAAAAATTATTATTTTTTTTGACTATACCACAAAATTAAAACGAAAAATACATTACTTACATATTAGTTTTGGAATGAGTAAATACATCTCTTATATATAAGAGAGAAATTTCCTGAGTAGTTCATACGCACCAGCCGAAACGGACTTGCATTAAAAAGGGATTAGATGAATCAATGCATGGTTTTTATATGACGTCCGATTGTCCACTCTGGGTTTCTACATTACTTTTTTAGCCGCAACCACATTTGACAACTTCCATTCCATGCAAAAGTCACTATGCTTTCTTCTTTTTTTTTTGCTGTGACTTATCAATTTTCCCTCCTTTCATTATTTCTTTTTCCCCCTCGAGTTAGGTCAACAGGCGAGAGTGTTTTTAACTCATAAAAACCAGTCTTTCGCAAGGTAGTGTGGCGAAAGTGAATGCCATGTTAAAGGTAAGACAAGATTCCAAGGATTCACTTTCGTGGAAGAGAAGCTTAAGTCAGTTCCGCTCTCGGTGTGTTATCGAAGTTGCGCACTCGCTTTTGACATGCTAGAGAACAGGATGAGTTCGGCTCGATTTGTTTTGTAATCTACCTTAAACACTTAAGCCACACCCTATTATCACTAGAAAGCATTGAGTTTATTACTTATGAAGGCTCAATTGGACATATATTTATTTTTTATTTTAAATTTCACTTCAATACTTTTTGATTGCCGTTTCCCAAACGAAGTGTTCCGCAAATTACGTTTAACATAAAATACATTTATAATATAACTTTGTACATTAAAATATCATTTTTTAAAGTCTGTCACATTATTCAACATAATTAAAATGTGTTTGTTACATAATTAAACATATTTAAAATGTGTTTGTTACATAATTAAACATATTTAAAATGTGCTGTCACATAATTAAAATATGGTGTTGGATGTACTGGATGTACACACATATTTAAATTTTTTTTTGTTGATTTACGCATTAAAAACAAAACTTTATCTTCGATTTAAAAATTAGAATTATGTCGTTGCTTAACATATAAAAAAAATTAAAATTCAATTTTTGATTTGCATATGAAATTAAAGTCCGATAGATAATATATTGGTTCACTGATTATGGTGGGAGATTATAACTTCACAGGTGTATTAAAATGACACAGTGATTTGTTATCGAATTTATACAGGTAGGAAAACATCGATTAATTATTAGAATTTAAAATTTGAAATTGTATGTTAGACAAGTGTCAATTCACATACACATGAGTGAAATTCTTGTTCTATTTTTAAAATTATTCCAATTATAGATTTAATTAAAAACCTGTATTTTTTCCAGAAAATTTTGCCAAAAACATCTTTTGATTCTGAACTTCATTTAAAGTGTATTTTCTTTCATAACCAAAAATGTTATTAGTCAAGTTTTTTTTTTTTTTT
>BMAW01063124.1:87729-101390 GCA_019974015.1 Nephila pilipes
TTTTTTTTTTTTTTGTGTAATTAGGGTAAACTCATTCGAATTGAAACTCTGAATCTTCGTTTGCCTCGGGGTTTGAATGAAAGAGGAATTGAAGCAAATTACTTTTTATTTATAAAGCTACGCGGCTTTATCTAGCTGCATGATGACTGTATAGTATGTTATTATAGCTATCCGTAACGAATGAATAATTCAATGTCATGTTCGGATGCCAAAAAATATTTTTTATGATGCAAAATCCTTGTAATATTTTTATATGCACTTTGCAATACTATTCAATACGATGTGTATTACAAAGTATTCGATCCTCCAAAGTAGGATTTGAAAATATTTTATAACCATAAAGCAACGGCAAATAAATTATATTCAAATGAAGACCATATTCATAAAAATTTTAATAAAATGTTTTGGAAAATCGGTTTGATAAAAGCCACATTATTTTCTTCTTCCAAATCTTTTGATTATAATCACTCCTAAATAACGAATGAAACCAAGAAGTTAATGTTATTTTTCAGAATGAAAATTATTTCTTCTTCTTTGTACAAGGCGATTAAGTAGACTTCTAATGCAGCTAATATTGAAATAGTTTCCATCGAAGTTGGCTTATGTATTGGGTCATATATTGGTCAAAGTGAACATTATTTCCCTTCAAATTTTAGAATATATGTAAAAAACCCTTTTAAGTAATCTAAGATGCTTCAGTCGTTTAATGGTCATGATCGTGAGTTTTGTGACTGGAGCAACGTGTTTGACTTCTGATTACACTAAAGGTTCATAGTGCAGAATAATGTGAACTGAGAGATAAAGTCGTCGCGAGGTGTAAAAATTAGAAGAGGGAAGTATCTTTTCAAGTCACACTTGACTGTTGTCCAGAATTACGAGGTCTGTTGCAAACAGCCCTTGTGTTTCTCTAGTGCGACATTTGCTCAAAATACACGTTTCCCTTCGTACTGTTGTTCAGGTGTCGTCCTCGTTACTTTACTGAGGTTGACGAGGTTTGTCGCCAATAACGCTTGTGTTACTTTCCCAGTGCGACGTTAATAAAATAATCAATCAATCAACACTCCGTACTATGTAGTAATCAAAAGATTATTTTACGTTACATAACAAGCATGGGAAGGGGGGAGGGTTGACTATGTTTGTTCGAGAAAAAATATTATTCTATCACTAAAATATAATGTTCCATAATTGTAAAACTACAACTTTTATATTAGTATTTTGTTCAAGATTGTAGACGTGAAAAAAAGTAAATTTCATTAACAATATAAATTACGCATGCATTAAGCAATCCCTTTTTTTTTCGCAATAAATGTATAATAAAAATATTTAGTTCGGAAATAAAATAATTTTTCTTTTTTATTAAGCTTAAAATTTTATGCGAAATTTCGATGCATAATAGGGGCTATCAAAATGAAAAGAATATGTTACCTTTTGAAGTACGAATAATTGTGTTAATAAAACTCAAGTGAAATCAGTTCCAAAAACGACGCAGGTTAAGAATTACGAGAACAAGAACTAAAAAAAAAAAAAAAAAAAGCTTTTGTCGCTAATTTATATAAATAAACATATTTTAAAAACATTTTGTGGGTGGGTGTTACTTGTAGTTTACTTATTTGAGGCTTCATGAAATTTTAAAGTAAGTAATATTGCTTTTGTAATAAAATTATATTTCAATGTTAACGATATTTATCTAACCGTTCAACCGATGATAATATTTAAGAGATGGGAGATAGGATAATCAGATTTCTGAAGCTGCTTTTTGTTCAAGGTCTTTTTGCATGAACTGTAACATTTTGCATAATTTTTTTAAAATCCAACTTTTGCTCATAAAAACATTTTAGAAACTACTTATATACTAGAGAAAAAAGTAAAGGACAAAAAAGAAATCTTGCACAAATCTTCGAGAGCTGTCAAGAGTAAATGAACAGGAAGAAAGTTCCCGTAGTAACACAATTTTCAGTAGAATTCCTTCAAAATAATTTGTTAAATTTTCTACTTATTTAAACTCACAAGAAAATCGCAGAATAGAGTTGAAAAGTTATTTTGGATCTTTTGGATCTCTTCTTTTGGTTAATTACAAGCATTTTTTGAGACTACTCAAGAATATAATTTCAATCAAAAATAATACATTGATTAAAAATATTGTAAACAAGAATACATTATTTTTTTCTTAGTCAAACATGAAAAAATATTCATAGAAGAGGAGGAATTTTCTTGATAATAGATTTAGTACAAAATGAATGATCTAAGTTTTGAAATTGTTTATTAAGATAGTGTTATTATATAAAAATTCATATTAATATATATATACTCATTGCCATAAAAATTTGCGGACTAAGAAAGAGTCGTCAGAATAAAACGAGATTTTACATACGTAAGTGCAACGTTGATGTAAGCAAATGATCTCAAAATCAAAGCAAAATGATAATTTGTCGTAGGAAAAATTACAAATGAATGGAGGTTTTAGTATACTGTTGGGCTACCTCTAGCATAAATGCATGATGCGATATGGGTGGACATTGAGGCATACAAGTCCCGTATGATGTCCTGCGACATCTCGTTCCACAATAGCTGTAAACGCGCTTTTTAATTCGACCCAATTCGTAGGCTGTCCCACTTGCTATCCTAAATTATCCCAGATGTGCTCGATTGTCGACAAATCTGGGAATCGAGCAGGTCAGGGAAGAGTGGAAATATAGCAGTGGCAGTCCTGTGAAACACTTGCTGTGAGTGGAAGAGCATTGTCTTGTCGAAAAATGGCTTTTGGAAGCCCTGCCATGACTGGCAATACATGTGGCGAACGTATCTCTGGACTGTCATGGTGCCGTGGTTCAATATTGCTGGGACCGTGTGTCGTATGCGAAGGCACCACATACCATCACACTAGTTGTCGGAACTGTGTGATTCTATACAGTGAAGGCAGGATTGAGACATTCATTACGGAGCCTCTTCACACATACACGATTGTCATCAGTGCCGAAAATGACTCTATATTTGTCGCTAAAGATCACATGATTCCATTCGGTTGCAGTCCAATCCTTTGGAGCGCGATACCACTCCAAATGGAGGCGACGGTGAGTGAGTGTCAACGGAAGTACACGTAATGGGCTCCGCGATATTAACTGTCCTTCAGCCAGGCGCCTTGCGATGGTACGGACTAACACAGAGGCCCGTAGTGACAGATCTGCCTGTGGTAGACAATGGTGGACAATGAGACAGTTGGCGCTGTGCGTGCGTGTCGAATGATGTGACTGTCTTCTCGACACAGAGTGAAGACCATCTGATGACAGAGACACATTCTGTTGAAGATGTCCTAAGCCTGGTCGCCATATAACAGACCTATCTCTCGTCCTCTGGTCCAAACACCTCCTCACAGAAAGTGGTGAACTACTCGCCGAGTTGAACACCTGGTTTCCATCATCTCTATGATTCTTCCCCTCTCGAACTCTGACAGCTGTTCATATTGTCTCCTATAGCGGCGTGATGGCATTTCTTGATAGAAAGCGTCCCTCCGCAACAGATTAAATTCACGCAAACAAGCTCTGCTTAATTTTTTTTAATAATCTAAGGAGAATGAAGTTCAACTGCCTCTGGTGGCATTACGTAATGCACAATGACGCTGTATTTCTAATCACTTACATATCTGCTTGACACGTACCTTTTTGCCAAGTTTCGTAACATTTCCTCTTTTACTTCTTAGTGTGCAAATTTTTATGGCAATGAGTATATATATGTGTGTGTGTGTGTGTATGTATAATTTCTTAAAATTTTCTAAGCATTCGTGTTGTTTTTTTAAAAAAATTAATCATTATAGTTTTTATGAAAGAGGAGCAACTCTTTATTTGAAAAATTTGTAAAAAAGTTCTTGAGACAACAACAACAACAAATTTTTGATGCACATTTTTAACACATTTAATTTTATTTTCCCTGTTACGAAGATTGCGGGTATTTGTAATTAAATCTATGAAAACTTTTAAAATATAATTAATATTATACCATACTTCATTCCAGATTAATATAGTTCTTAAAGGTTTTAGAAGAATTATATTGGAATATTGGGAAAAGAGAGCAAATCACATTTATCCCTGAGTACCGGATTAAATAAAAATACGAAAAATAAGAGACGTAGTCTTTACCATTTCAGTCCTGAGAACTAGATCCTCTGATGACATCCTAAGAACCAAAATGATAATCAATTTTCGGAAAATTTAAGCTTATTTTATATATCGCTTTTTTCCTTCTTAAAAAAGAAATCTGGGCCATGGTAGCCTATTGGTCAGAATAGCAAGCTCCCGCCTGCTTTGTTTCAGTCGAGTCGTGAGTTCGAGCCTGATGCCACTGAAGATCCGTTGTGTTGCCAGTCTGATATCCGTTAAATAAATCTATTCTCCAATTCCTCCTATTAGTATGGTGTGAAAGTTTGGAGAGAAAGGTGCCAGCTGAGATGTCGTTCTCGTCCCTTGATCTAGGTTCAAAATTGCGTGATCCATCGCCAACAGTCCATTCGTTGCTTCTAAGTGCAACGTTAGTTTTCGACCAATCATCAAAACTTGAAAATATTCTACTAATAGTTCTTTGTTAAATATAACGAAGTATTAAAGGTACTCAGCCTTCAGTAATTATTGATTCGTAAAAGCTACAACCAACCGTAATTCGGTGTGTCGGAACCCTGGAAAACTCTTAATTTTATATCGGTGGCCCACCGATTCTCGGTCATTTTCGTCCTTATTCCATCAAAATTCTGATTTCAATTCAATTTAATTATGGGGCTCTCCTCGAATTAAGGATTTAAATTCTTCTAATTATGATGAGAGCGTTAAATTTTAACAATAAAATTAGGTACCTGGTAATCACGCCGTAGCCTGTTGCCGTTGCCTAACAGGCTACGGATTAATATTAATCATGTATCTGGATATGAGACGTCTCCTAAAAATAACATTATTATTTCTTTTCTTTTTTGTGATGATTTAATTCAGAGTTATATTAGACAAAATAGTGACTTGAAGGTTGTTAAACCAAAGACTTGAATCGTTTATTTATAAGTTTTAAATTCTGTTGCGTTTTTCTACCCCCTGAATATTTTATAAATGAAAATAGATGTCGTGAAAGATATTTCGTCTTAATATTTATTCTAACAATAAAGGATTATACAGAGCAACTATTGTTCGTTATATTCATTTGCTTATCAGATCGCAGAATTTTTGTTCATTAGTTATCAATGATTTCAGAAGTCATTGCAGGTCATTGATTATAGTTAATATAACTATATAGATAGTTTAAGTGTCCCATTAGAAAAATAAGATTATTACAGATAACAATTGAGTTTGTAATTACATTCGTTCTAAAGTCAAAATTCAATTGATATTAGTCCTAAAGGTTGTATCTACTATGGTTTGATGGCACAGATTTTAAACCATTTATTTACCTGTGATACACAGTGATAATGTTTACAGATCCAGTGTTAAACAAAAGAGATTTATTTTATTTTTCTTGTTGTTAATCCTCCTTCTTAACATCGTTTTTTCAAATTATTTGTTCATTTATTGTAAATTTTACAAGTATGTGATATCTCCTTTATAAATGAGCATGATATCGATAAGTCTAGAAATGACAACGTTTTGTGATCTGATAAAACTTTGGTATTAAAAAATATCAATCATCTTCATAATTATTCAAAATATATATGATATGAAGTTAGAAAAGTGAAAAAAAAAAGATATTTTTTTAAAGAAAAAAGAAGATTTAATGTCATTGGTTAAATGTTTTTTCACATCAATTATTTAGCATTGTTGGAATACAAATGTATATGCTCTTATTCTCTCTTTTTTTTAACACACTCGAATCCTTTAAAAGCATAGTTTCGTTGAGGTGATTGGTCACAGTTTGCAACTATATTTTGCAAATGGGATTTATGTAAAACAACCGCATCCTTCCCCGTAGGCAATATAGACGAAATTTTGCAAGGAGCACGATTTCTTAAGCATTTCAAAACTCTGTGCTGTTGAATGTAGCCTTTGTAATAACACATTGCGTATTGATGTTAATTTTGTGAAAAAAGTGTAGATTCTAGTCTTGTAATAAAAAAAAAAAAGAACAGCGCCTTAAACTTTCAAATACTTTAAGTACCATACTTTACTAACAAGCTTTTAATTTCAATTACTCATTTTTTTTCAGTTACTTGTTTTCAATTGTCCTAAAATTGACAGAGAATAAGCTGTGTATTAAAGAAAATGATTTAAGTTTTCAAGAGTGATTTCTAGACCAAAGTGAGCTCAATAATTATCTTTATCTGAAGCGACTCATTTCCCGGATTATTAAATTATTTTTCCTTTATATCGACGTGTCCTGTATTTTTTTATAAAAAGATACAGAATATACAGGTTATTTATTGTTCAGGAGACTGTCACAATTAACATAATTTATTCACAAAAAATTACTCTTAATTATTGAGTCATTTTCGTCTAATATTGCTAAAATTATTTTGATCAGAAGAAATATTTTCATAATTTTTTTAATGTTAATGCCTTGTTTGTATTTTTAAAAAGTATCTATCTTGCAATTTTAGCAAAATTTTCATTGATAAAATATGCATAATGAATCCCAAAATTGAGTATTCACCTTTCTTTGTATTCCTGACAGGCATAAAACTGTACCATTAAATGCTTATTTAAGTTCAATATTCATAGGAACTATAAAATGCCCGTTAAAAATGTATTAGACTAAGAAACAAAAATATGGAATCAACAAAAGTCTTATGTCAAGGCTCTATATTTAAGAGTCACAAAATTGAGTATATACTCTATTAAAAATGAGATATTGCTACCACTTTTAGTTTTTGTTATGAATCAATAAAACATATTATTTTCTAAAGATATAAGTTTGATTTCTAGGAGAAAAAAAAGTATATTTTAAATTTAAAAATAAGCTCTAGAATTGAAACTAATATTAAAATTCACAAAATTGTCAATAGAATGCTTAATGCAGGTAATCTTTACGAGGTATCACAATGGAAGTTCAACGCATTCACGGGCGCAGGCAAAAAAAAAAAAAAAAAAAAAAAAATATGCAGAGATATAAAAATTTTGGTAATTTGGAATTAAACCTGGAAGACAGGTAGCAAAATAATCTTCCGTTAGCCGACCAAGTGAAACCTCGTTCGAGAATTATGAAAAAGTCCTGCTGTGAGAGCTGTAGAAAGAAAGAAAAGAGAGAAAAGTGGATTACATTTGCTAAAAATCATATTTTAAAGCCTCAGTATTTCTGGAATAACATAATTATCAGCAATGAAAGCAAAGTAAATGTTTTTGAAAGTGTTGGCATGCTTGTCGGAAACTAAACTAAACTTCTTCTATATATATCATCCTCACTGTCAAACATGGGGTGATTTGGTTCTATTATGGGGTTATATATCTGCAAAAGGCATGGGAAAACAATTTTTTTCATTGATGGAGTCACGGATGAAAAGAAATACTTGGATACACAGATGAATAATTTAAATCTCAGTGCCCAGAGATTAGGTTAAGACTCCCATCTACCGGCATTTTGATTTCGTGAACGTAACATTAATCTGAATTCGTTGCCCTAAAATCTTTATTACTTTATCAATTTACATACATAAAATTGCATCCAAAAGAGCCAAAAATAAGGAAGCTTTCTACGGAATTGCATTTTCCCTCCAATTTTTAAAAACATTTTAACCTTATTTTAATGATTCGTTTGTGAGTATTCCAGTCTTTAAAATATTTTCAAAAATCGGAAGAAAATGTGATTCCACAGAAACCTTCATTATTTTTTGTTCTTTCTCACTCTTTTGCTTTCAAATAGAAAAAATCTAAAAAAAAAATTGATGATGGAAGTAGAAATTTCATACAATTAATATTATTTTCATAAAAACAAATAGTTCAATAGGCGAGAGTCTTAAGTGTATGTTTGTATGTTTCAAAAATGTATAGGATCATATATCTGCAAAAGGCGCGGAAAAATAATATTTTTTTTTAATTTCCGGAATCATGGATAAAAAAGAAACACTTGGATACACAGAAGAATAATTTAAATCTAAATGCTCCGAAATTATGTTGACTCATTGTATGTTTCAACAAGAGGAAGAATCCAAAATATGCTGCAAAAATTGTTAAGTTATGGTTGTTGCACTGTTGTAAAATGAAATTGCATGAACCACCGCAATCTTGCAATGTAATCGAGAGATCCCATTGCGTTAGAAAACTTGTGGTCTCACTTGGAAAACTTTTTTCAAAAATCTAATATTGGGAGCACTGGACACTTACAAGTAGAACTATAAGATAAAAAGGAAAAATATCTTGCAAAACAACGCAAATATTTTCAGATTGATTCACGTCTTTAGAAGTTCTAAATGCAAAAGGATATGCAACAAAATATTAATTTGTTTTTTAAAAAAAAATCAAGGAATTATAAATTATGTGTATACTCAATTTTATGACAAAGAAATCTGTAACTTCAACGTAAAAAATATGGTGGTTAAAATATCAATTCTTCATTTTTGTTTCTTAGCCTAATACATTTTGGAACGAGCATTTTTTATGTTTTTAAGGATGAGAGTGAGTTGTGTATACTCAATTTTGGAAACTATATACAGTAAATACATTCCCTAGATGACAAAATGTATCTGAATTAAATTTTAAGATGATTATTTAAAAAATGAAATATTTTTATGGAAATCTTTATGTTCGGTTGAGTATAAAAAGAATCAGAATGCAAAAAGGAGGAAAATGTTCCATGCATTGCTTGGTAAAGAACACATTTAAACACAAAATGGATTTTTTTTTTCTTTGTAAGGCATTAAATAGAGTTAGTTTTAATTCACTTAATTATATTACTTGGTCTACTACAAAAGGCATTTTGTTGACTAATAATAGCAGATCAATATTAAAATCATTTGATCCCAAAACATTCCAAGAATGAGGCCAAATTAAAAAGTGGTTCGAAAATGTTGAGGTAAAATGGCTACTTCACAGCTGTTTTAAAACTCTAAATAATTTTAATCATTTTCAGTTATTTCTTGATTCCTGATTACATATGATTTAGCGTAATACGTCAATCTCTATAAGTAAATAAAATAATTTATATATACGTTTTACTTCAATACAATAAAAAAAATTAGAGGAATTCTTATTGTCATGTTTTTGAAAAATAAGTTTATTGCAGGTGAAATTAAGCATCAAACATATACGCAAAAACTTATGCAATAAAATTAGTCGACATTTTTTGAAAATTACGTTAACAACTGATGAGAGCAGGCATCAAATATTTACTCAAAAACTTTTATGATAACATTTTGAAAATGTGAAGAATTTTTTGAAGAATGGCAACAAAAATATTGTTTTTCTTGGAAATATATTTCTTTCAGTTTCTTTAAGAGTTGAATAAAGTGATACAGTACAGAAGAGTGTTTTAGTTTCGGTTATGTTTTGTAGTAATCATCACTAACAGATATCACAATCCAGAGCATTACGGAACGGTTAAGGAACTATCCTGACGAAAACGTTATATAATTTTACAATTGTTCTAAATAAAAGGTAAATAAGAATTAATATGCAATACTTACATTTAAAAAAGTATCTAACGAAAGCAAATTATTTAGGGGGGGGATTCCCGTCATTCAGTTATGATGAGTTTGTGATAACAAGGTTAATCTAATGGAATTTTTACTTTTCTTCTTAATATAATATTACTAGAGAATTTATTTAAATGTGACAAAAGGTACCTGAAAGAACAACAAATAATACAAGTTTCTATAGAATTACTTTTTCCTACCGATTTTTGAAAATATTTTTAAATATTGCTTAAAGATCTTCAAACCAATAAATGAGTCTCATTGAAATAAACATAAAAATATTTTCAAAAACGTTAGGGGAATAATTTAACTACTCGGAAATCTTCATTATCTTTATTCTATTGGACGTACTTTATTGCTTTAAACTAAACTCAATATAGTAGATTGAGAAAGAAAGAAAAAATTCCGTAGGGTGAACATCATTTCATGAACTTTCATATTATTAGGACTGCCAGGTGATAGCCAAAATAGCATTATTCCTACGCAAAATTTCTGATTGCTCATTACATATATTGTACTTAAGAATGAAACTTTGAAGTATAATTTCAGACTTAATTAAATTAATAAGACAGAATTTAATTAAATTAAGATTCAAAGAAAATATTACCTTTCCTTACTTGTATAACTTTAATTATTTTAATGAATTATTATAATTATTTCTGTCTTCTATATATTATATTGAATTTAAGTAACAACAGAGGAAAAAACCGCAGAGACGTGCTAATTTATGATGTATTATTTTCGTAATATAACTCTCTTTTCTTTTATATATAACTCAGAATTAAATCTTTTTTAATCTTTATTCAGAATACATATTTTTCATTTCATCTTCCTTTATTTTTGGCAAATTACTTCTTTCTGTCGTGAGGAATTTCATGAGCAATTCCAATTGCTTGTGATTGATGGTTTTTTAATTGTTTTCATGAATTTACTGCAAGGATTCATTCAGTATCTGAGTTAACTAAAATAAAGAAATTCAGGCTTCTGACACAATAAAAATAATTTTATTTTTTAAAATTCATAAGCATTTTTTGCATTTACAGAATGTGCTTACTAACAAACATATCACCTACCAGCTATTTATCGCACTGTTTATTTAGGTCAAATAAGTCGCATAGTTGCGTTGATTAATTGCTTTCTGTTTTATTTCAAAACAGCAGTGAACCAAATTTTGAATGCAGTTTTGTGCGAAGCGTATGCAAAAAGGGTAATACCCAACGAATTTAAAAAAGCAAACGGAAAAAAAAAGAAATCGCAAATATACACTGTATGTCGATGCAAGACGAATAATATTTAAACTATTATATCATTGATTCAAGCAATCGGGTATTTTTAAAAATAAGCTTTATTTCTTTTTAAACTATTCAAAATTTAATTATAGTTCAAAATAATCAATTTAATTATAGTTCAAATCCTTAGACCCAAAGGTTTCTTGTAATTTTAATACATTAATTCGAACCAGGTATACAAATTTAAACACATTTAAAGCTCTTCAAATAAATCGATAGTTAAGCACTTGAAATGAAACTCATTTTGTACTCTTTTATCGCAAAATTATCTCTCTCTCTCTCAGACACACACACTTTGATAATATGTTATTATTTACATTTAAAAATGAATAATTAATAATAATTTAAATCTGTTAAATAAAAATCATTAATATACCTCTTTATAGATTTAAATAAATAATAGTAGAAACTGAAAATGATATCCATTTTATGTCTTTTTTATTAGATATTATTTTACAGCTGAAATCATTCATTCCGGAAAATAATCCTTCCGGTATTTGGTCTCCTATTAAATCCACTATTGGGATTATTCCCTTGTTGTGCTCCAGGTGCAACTTCACTCTGAGCTCCAATGTATCTTGCAATCCACGGAATATGTGCAGATACTTTAGTGTAGACGCCCGGAAAGCCTGGTTCTGCGCATTTGACACCAAACGAGACGATTCCAACAAGAGCAAATTTTTTTTCAGAATATTCACGAAGCAAAGGACCACCAGAATCACCCTGAAAATTACAAAAGCATTTTGAGGGAAATACGTTGAAGATACGCATTTATAAGAAGTATACATCATTACTAATTTGTACGAATAACATAATGAAATAAATAAGTAGTAATTTTTTCGTATTCATTAAAGGCTAACTGAATATTACTCATCTGCAAATTTAAAACTGTTGCAGCTGCATTGAAATAGTTATTTTATTTAAAATTTGAGTTTTAAACAGAAGAAAAGTCAAGAAATTTGTCCAACCTTTCTTTTGTATTTGCTCTAAACTAAGCTAATTTAGTTTCTGCCTTAGCAGCTTACTAGTTTCAAGATAACGAATGGGAGTCTTGATTTCACCCTTGTAAAATAAGCAAAGTGTAAGAGGCATAAATCCTTTGTATATAGATATTGATTACGAGAATGATGTATAGATTTTAAAAATCTATGCAATACAATGTTAGTTAAAAGTTTAATTAAAAAAAATTGAATCAATATTTCTCTTCCAAAGAGATTCTAAGAATATATTTGTTCATACATTGTAAAAAGAACATCATGATCTAAAGTGCAATTGTGCAGCTGCAAAAAAGAACAATTCTAATTTACTATAATTATTTTCTATAATATATTTAATTTTAATATTTAAATGTTTAATTTAAAGAATGTTTTTATATTATTTTTAAGTTAAATTAAAGAGTCATAATGCATAAAAGTTAAGATTTATTGATTAATAATTATTATTGTTTGCCCATTAATTGGGAATAGACTTTTCAAATACAACAATTACACCTTACAATCTCAATTAAACTGTTAAAGAACAAATCAAATGAATAACTTAAGCTTTTATTATTACATACAAGTATAGACATTAAATAATTATTTGTCTTATGTTTGAAAATTCAAATTTATTTACATTTCTGTTTTGTTAGCTACCTAGGGGGCGATTGTTTTAGTCAACGATAAAATGATCTCTCGAACACTTTTCAAAATTTTATTGCAAAATATGTTTGATGAATTCGTTTTGCGAATATGTTTGATGCCTGCTTTCACCAGTAATGAACTTGATTCACAGAAGTATGTCATAATAAATATCTTTTTTTTTGCACATTGAAAAAAGACACGTAAAAAATTAATTAATTTTACTGCAGCAGTAATTAAATTTATTTAAATGTATTCAACTAAACAATTTATCATTCGCTTCAATTTAGGTATCTGAAAAGAATAGTATTGTCAACTTCAATATTTTATCGTTTTTTTTAATCCTAATATTCTTAAAAAATTAAATAATTGTGAATAATTATTAAGAAAAAGTTTGTGCATCTTTGGTGGGGAAACCTGTTCTTCGCAACGCATTTCATAGAACAATTTGTGTTACAATTCTTAATTTTATTTTAAGATTTAAGTCACATATAAAAACAAAAAAATATATATTATTATTATATTTATTTCATCGGAAATTATGTAACAAGTTGTATTTAATTCATCATATTTATAAAGCTCTTACAATTTTATTTAAAAATAACTGAACATACTTTTCAAGGTATGGTTTTTTTTAAAGCTTTTCTTTTCAATTTCACAAATGAATTCGAAAAAAAAAAAATTGAATAAATCGGACCACCACAGCTCCAACTTCCACTATCAATTAGAAAATGTACTCAGTTCACATAAGGCGGGCACCCAAGGTCATATTTTGGGTACTAGACGGTCTGGACTCAAAAGATAAGACTCGTAAAATAACTGACTAAACTAGGTTTTCGTATTCCTCTGATAGCGTAAGCTCGCCATTGTTCCACAGCTACTCAGTCTGTCTCATTCAACTTGCAGATGGTATTCAAACAATTGTTCGTTACATAATGAATATCGCAAAGCATACTCCGCCTCCCTTTTCCTACATTTCATTATGAACTACCTTTACGCATCATCATTACATTAAAAAACAAAAAGACTATAGTTCGCAATATTTTTTTGAAAGGAATAGGTTATCATTACGGGTAGATCTGCTGCTTTCAGAATCTGCCTTCAAAAGAAACCAAACGACGGCTGTTTATTTGCATTTAACATACATACTCTATATTATCGTTT
>BMAW01063124.1:101400-121607 GCA_019974015.1 Nephila pilipes
CGTGATTTTTTACGAAATAAATCAGCCGAGAAAAATTCAGTGGAATAACAAATATTTATTAACATTACTACATTTAAAATAAATTAAAATGAGCCAAAAAACAGCTGACGATCTGACAGCTAAATTAACGAAATGGGAACTGGCATCAGAAGAAGAAAATCTAGGTTTAAGCTGCTGTTTAAATATAAGATCAGAAGGTCTTGAATTCACTTCAGTGCACCTGTTATTTCTCACTCGGCTGGTCTGCCTTCTCACAGCTGCCAGCTAGTTTGCATGGTGATAATGTCGCGAGATGCCACAACCTAAACGTACCCTGATTATTCAGCGTGATGGGTAATGCAGTATGATTTATTGCAGAAGAATGACTCACGATTAAAAGAACAGAAGTACAACTTCTCAAGATTAAAATAACCGGAGCACCTGAAGTAGAAGAATAATTAGGCTTATTCTTCTGCAGTCATTAGCTGGACATAATAGGATGGGCTTTCATGCTTTGGGTGGCCAACCAGCTGAATAATCTCCTAATGTACATCGCATATTCAGGACTTAAGGGAGTTAATTCGATGCATTTCTTGTTATTTAGCCGAAATATTAAAGATTTTATATATGTATCTCCTTTCCCTAGCTATAACACGTCTTTAAAATTTGATTTAAAAATAACTACATTTTCATTAGGGAAAAAGTTTATACTATACTCTATTTAACCGGATTGCACAATATGCATTTATACAATGCACATTTTATAGTTTCCATGCATATTTTGTCTGTTGAATATCTGTCATTCACTTATTTAATACATGCGAAATGACCGACTCTTAGAAATTTTGTCTAAAAAGAGGAACATAAATTACTTCCAGTTTGCTAATGAAAATCTAATAGTGATATCTTCGATTTTCGAGATGTAATAAGTTGCTAATGCGAATTATTGTTGTTTTACAATCAAGCAGGTCGGTAAGAAAGAAGCGAAATTGGCACTGTAAAATAGAAACAACAGCATGTTAAATGAAATATTTGACATTAAGGATTTGAAGGGCAGTTTCGCATTCTATTAGTATATTAGGGTTAACGATGATTCAGATGTTAAAGTCGCGAGTTATGTTGTTAAATAGAAAAAAAAAAAAAAAAAAAAAAAACTAATTGCATTTTGTAAATCGATTGAGCTTAAATGTAATGTACCTCCTTTATGTATTCTAAGCAATTTATTTTTAATATTTTCTTAGACAGGTTTAAGATCTAAAATTGAGGAAAATGGAAAGTTTATAAAAGTTATATTTATTAAAGAAATGTGTTACACAGAGTAAAATAATCAATAACAGTTATCAAAAGAATAAGTCTCGTTGGTTGTATATGAAATTTAAATTTAAAGACAATTACCGCTAATAATAATTGTCTATAAATTTGAAAAACACATTTAATTTTATAAAAAATTAAAAATATTAAAAAAAAGATGCAAATTTTAATATATCTAAAATTACTTTTAGACTACAAAAAATGAACAGTTATTATTTGAAATATCTGAAACGAAATTTCTTTTAGTTTTAAATACTGGTATACAATTCTCTACTATTTGTGTGTGTTGAATTATTGAGTATTTGAAATACTTAAAAAATGTTACTATACACGCTCCCTTTTTCTCCAAAGTCAACATTGACTGGAAAATTGTCAATTGCATTAATAGTAGTATTGAAATTTTATTCAGTTTTCAGTTTGTACAGCAGTTTAGTCTATTTTTCAAAACGAGAATAAATTTTAATTTTGGCCACTTCTTTTATGCATTTCTTAATGGGCTAAAAACATAAACAAATTTCTGAATTTTACATTTCATTTTGAGATAGAAAGTAGAAACAAATTAAAAACCGTGAAAGTCGAGAGAGATTGAACTTTTTTAAGATTTTAACAACTAGTGAAATTAAAATATTGATAAAATTAACACATTTGAAAATTGTTTCATGCTCCAAAACTATTAAAATATCAGACGTCAAACACGATTCTTTAAGCAACTTCATAATTAATTACTCCACTTTTAGAATTTTAATATTTTGTTATTTATGAAACTATAGAGAAACAGAAAAATGGATTAGATTGGTGTTATTAATGTCGCAGTAGAAGCAATACGAGGGTTATTGGCGACGCATCTCGTTCTTTTGAACCTCGGTCAAGTGACAAGGACGATACTTGAGCTTGAACCCCTTCTCCTAACTTCCACACCACGTCATTAGGATGACTTTGAGCCCCGACAGATTTAACGTGAATCAGCCCCGACTACTTGGCGTGTCTTTAATGAACTCTGGACTCGAATCCAAGACTAGACAAAACCTCCCGCTGCGAGTCAGCGAACATAACCACTAGGCTACCGCTGCCACAACAGGAAAATGAAACTCAAATGGTGTAGATCTTCCTTAATGTCAGAATAATGTGAAAAATTTCAAAACCATTGAAGTGGAAAACAAGAGCACTTAAACGTCAATGTGTTATCTGTAATAGGAAGTTTGATCACCTGGTTGCTATAAGAAGAAAACACCTGGTTGTGATCACCTGGTTGTGAATAAGAAGAAAAACAAAAACAAAACAAAACAGAACAAAAAACACTTCTAGTGTATGAAACTCTTTTGATTTAGTATAAAATTATATTTCTGTAAAAGGCTAATCTAGTTTGTTTGACGGTTTTAACTTACGTTTATCAGTTTGCAAATTCATTGATATATTTTAAATGTTTTTAATCCAGCCCTTTTAATGCAAGAAACACATAATAGCGCCTCCGCCTCATTATTTAATTCTATGTATATCATAAAATTTAATCAATAAACTCGCATTACTCATATTTACCTTTGCTCTAGATTAACACAATATTTTAGAAAGATTCATATAGTTTTATCATCTCTTTGAGACAAGGGAAAAAAAAAAAAAGAATGATTTTGACTCATTAAACTATGTTTTTAAGTTTTTCACAACAAAACAGCAAAAATGCTTTTATTTTTTTTTAAAAAAGAGGGGTTTAATATATTCATTTTTATTAAAAATTTTGAAAATCAAAAAAAGTTGTACATAGCTTTATTATAAGTGATATTTTTCCATAAATATTTATAATTAAAATATTTACAATATTCAGCAAAACATTTGAAGAAGCTAGAGAAAGTGTTTTTGTTATTTGAAAGCAAATATGTTGTCTGAATTTAAAGTACATTTTAAAATTATTTGTATACGTAATGTTATATATGGATATGAACTGTTCTATGAATATATTAATTACTCATGAGCGACCTGCTATTAATATTGTTTTCTTATTTAGATATCAATTTCACAATCACCTTCTTTCAGTCAGTCTCTAAATATTTTTAGTAAAATAAATTAATTTTATCTGTAAAAAAGATAAAAATAATATGAAATGTTCCATTAAAGGAAAAAAAGAGTATTCATTATAGTTTCATAGTATAATATTGAAACCTAAAATTTTAGGGACTTTTTTAAGTTTACACACATACAGCCTTTAAACACACACTGCCTTAAAACATCACAAATAAATCAAAATGGATGCTGAAAAGGGCCAAATTATACTTATATAAATAATAAGGAATAGTTATCAAATAACTCTCAAGAGCAATGAATTATTAAAACACAGTTATCCAGAAAATATTATTTCATTTTTAATTTAATTCTAGAAAGTAAAGGAATTTGTACTATTTATGAAAAAAATGATAATTATTTTTTTATCGATTGGTATATTTCATTTTACGATTAGCCATGCTTTTGGGCTTTTCAATATTTTGTTTAATATTTATTTATATCATTGAAACTCTTAAAAATAGAGATCATTTGTAAATTTAAATAGAATTTTTTTAATGAGAAATGCACGAAAGGAAACGTACTTGACATGCATCTTTTCCACCTTCCTCTAGCCCGGCACAGATAAAATCCTCTGTTATACCCCTAGGAAATGGGGCGGAGGGTATCCTTCGAAGCTTGGCGTTACATTCTCTGTTTCCAACAACAGGTATTCCTGTTACTTCCTGTAGTATTGTAGTACTTGGACCACCTGAGAGTCAACGAAAAACATTTAAATCAATCTACGGTATTTTTAACTAAAATGGAACATGCAGTAAGGCTTTCCCCCATACCAATTTCGTCATCGAGTTATTCTTACAAAATTTTTTTTTTGCAGAAAATAACAATTTCCCTACATGCAAATCAGAAAATAAGTAAACAGAATTGACTATTGATGAGAAATACTTAGAATAAAAATACCTTTTCTTAAAGCTAAGTTAAGATATATCTTATTCTTTACACAAATAAAAGCAAATACATTCATTACAAAAATTAAACAAATAACTAAATTGTTAATTATTCATTATTACAAATAACTAAACAACTTACGATATGCTAGATCTCCCCATCCAAGTACTGTCACGTTGTCTCCCTGTAATACAATCTCTTCTTCCGGCAAGCAAACGGGAATTGAATTATATGACAATGGCTCTGTGAGTTTTATTATGGCAATATCATTGTAGTAATAGCCTGGACGATAATTTTCATGTATTTTGATTTCTTGAACTTTGTATGCCGTGTTATACCCATCTAAGTTAATTTCTCCTACTTCTACTGTGTACAAATCGGGGTTGAGACTGAAAAAGAATACAAATAACTTAAGAAAAAAATAGATTTTGAAAAGAAATTGCGCCTAAAATTGTATTCGAAAAACTAAATAATTAATTAAAAATGCTAAAAACTGTTACAAGAGCTATTTTTAAGTATTTTTTCATAACATTTATATTCTAATTTATTAATATAGGTCTTATAACTTATATTAATATAGTTCTTATAACTTATATTAATATAGTTCTTATAACTTATATTAATATAGTTCTTATAACTTATATTAATATAGTTCTTAAAAAACTCTTGTAATAAGCAGTGTTTCTTGAATGCGTCCTAAGGTAATAAAGATTTCTTACACTGATTTTGATTAACGTCTAAAAGTGTTCAGCAAACAAACAAGCTCACGGGTGAATAAATAAAATTTTCAATTCATCTCTAGAATACGATGAAACCATACAGTAAAACACGTTTTCGAATTGATGCGAAAATTTTTTACAAATCCGTATATATGCGTTTGAAATCATAATTTTTCGGTAAATTAAGTTTTCTTTACAAACGAATTAACATTTTATGTTAAGTGTTATTTATTTTCCATGGAGGAATACAGTCTCGATTGGATTGCAGAAACACTTAAAATTTAAGAACTTCAAGTACAGTTCGAACGTATTTTACGACAGAAATATAGAACATATTACAAATAAATAGAAAGAGATTGTTTTATTTTTTAAAAATAATATTACAAACAATTCTGCTCTCGATATGTGAGTTAAGTTCGAATGTTATGTTAATATAAATAAATTTTTCTACATGAAAAAATGTTCAACATTCCCATTTTTTTAATATTTCGGTTAGACATCTTTAAATTATTAAACATGCTAGAATGCCTTAGTGTATTTGTTTAATTTTATTTTTAATTTTCAAATTGTCGTTTTCTTTGATAAAAAGGATGGAATGACATTTCTTAGTTAAAAGTAATTTAATTGTTGATGGTTTTTTAATATGAAACCAAATCAACGATCTTAAGCATTTGCAAAGGAAAGGAATAAATTTCTATTTCACGCACAAGCTCAGAGAATAGTTTTAAATTCTTCAAAATAAGTTAACTAATTGTCAAATACCTTTTGTCGTCAAAACAATGAGAGGCTGTAACAATATGTGTCCTGTCAATAACGGTTCCACCGCAAAGCTGCTTCTCTTTGTCTTCATCAAAAATAGCAGCCTTTAAGAAAAAATAAATGCGTGAAGTCTAAAATCATGCGCTTTAAGGTTCCATTGAAACGAAGCCCTTTTTAATTTCCTAAAGTTATGAATGTTATGTTAATCCTATGAGAGTTCTATACTGTCTTTCTCAAATAAAAGATATTCTATTTGTTTGAATACAATAAAGCGCATCTCTGAAAGAGCAAACAATAATGATTACTCCAGTTAAATTACATTTTTATTCTTATTTTTGAAAATATTTTATAATATTTTGTAAACTTCTTCAAACGAATTCTTAAAATAGATATGATATCTTACAAATTGGAGGAAAAAGAAAATTCCACAGAAGCTATCATATTTTTTGCACTTTCGGTATACATTATTGAATTCAAATAATTACAATAATAAGGATATGGGGGGGGGCATTAGAATTCTCCAAGGATTATCATTACGTTTTAGAATTAAAAAGGATTGATTAACTGGCAATTTTTTCGCTAATGATAAACTTTTTACGTAAATATATCAACTCAGAGCACTTACCATCCATGGCCACTTTTCAATAGCATTTGTTCCACCAACAGCAAGTATTGAAGATATATTCAACCATGTTCCATCAGGCCCTCGTACTTTTTGATTATAAAAGTCTTTATAAGCTTTAGTATCTTGTCTTCTTACTCCACACTCTGTAAGAGATTATCCGATAATTAAACTTACCACTGAATATCAAGGTTGCTTGTATTTTCAGAGTGAATAATTTTTCTGATTTACTGATTGGCCAATTATTAACATTTTATTTACACGAGGAAATTGTCATTGAATCTCGTTATTTTGCATCACGGTCAAGTTTAAAGGACTATACTCGAGTATTGTTCCACTGTACGCACCTCACAAAACGGAGAATATGGAAGACAATTTTGCATTCTCAAAATAGTTCTATAGCTATTCAGAGCTCATTATTAAGTAATGAAGAAAAGAAGAAGAATCCATGAAAAAGATCAGTGACTCAAAAGGAGGTTTAAATGCAGCCTGGATTTTATGTTTGGTCTTTTCCCCCGCCACTTAATAGATGTTTAGAATTTAGGTTTAACTAAGAAGTCGGCATACACACGAATATTTCACATAAAAGATTTGATGAAGATCTGAGCTTTGATGATGATTTGACTTTAGAGATTTAATGTAAATTTTTACAGTAGTAAGTGTTTTGTTATAACATTCTTCACTTTTACATAAGCGTTTGTTCCCGAACGTAGTTTGAGGGATGAACAACAATATAATGAACAGTAAATGTTGATGCTAAACATTTAAAAGGAAACTAAACTAATAAAATCAGAAGTAAGTATACTTAAATGACATGGAGATAAGTATAACACTAGAATGATCCTTAATTAGATAAAATCAGAGTGCTTTTTGAAAATTTTAAAAATATATAAGTAATGAAAGCAGTGGCGGCTCGTGTGTAGGCACTATGAAACTGCTGCACCCCCAATATCAACTTGATATTATCAATAACGTTTAATACCATGGGTCCTTTTTTTCTTTAATTCTTTCTTTACACTTGAACAATGAATAATCCTTAAGTTTAATGTCAACAATAGTCTCCTAGTTTTTGAAAAGATAAAAAAAAAAAAAAAAAAAAAAAAAAATCTCCGTTTGGAACTGTGCGCTTCACATTTCCGGAGGTGAATTGTTTGACTGTTTTGCGCATGCGCACGTAGGAAGCCACGCTCGAGGCTGCCAGGGGAGAGAGAGCACTGTCGTTCCCCTAGTGCCGACTGGTTCGTAATGAAACGGTTTTATAGAGAACCTAGCCCGAAGGGCTTTAATCTCCGGTATGGGAGTTGTCCATGAATTAAAATGTATTGAATAATAAAATTAAAAATAAATTAACTATTAAGAAAAATTACTATTGAAAAAGTTTAAGTGAGTGCTTTAATTATAGAAAAATCAAGATGTAGTTTGAAATACGTGAAGTTAAGCTGTTACAGTGCAGAGGGGTGTGTGAGAACAGGGTTCTTACTACTGGAATGAAGAGCTTTTTTTTTCTTTTTTCACCGTGTACCATATTCTTACATGTGATAAAGCGTAGATTATTATCCTGTTTTCCTGCTGTTCTCTTCATTCATTTTTCTTCTGTTTCTTCTAGTACCAGAAAGCTTTAACCATGGCCTCATATCCCCAAAAATTTCTTTGGCTGTAAAGTGAACTTCAATAGAATTAAGTTTTCATAACCGTCTCTTCACAGCCGTCTCTCAAAAGCCAGGATTGCTATTAATAAAATAGGTCGTTCATCACCTTGTGGAGTTTCTCAACCGGACAAACATCAACAAAATAGCTTTTCACAGATGGTATTAAAGAAAAAACCCAACCTTGCGGCTGCAGAGTAAAAAAAAGGCATCAGTTACCTCTCATGTTTACTGTTTGGGTGGTGTATTGTGGACAAAGAGAGAAGTTTTAGAAATGGCTCTGAGAATATGCGAAAGAAAAAAGGGAGAAGCATGGAATTAGAAAGAGAGACCTTTGACGAATGGTTTCACTGTCACTTTTAAAGAAACCGTAAGTCATTGAAACTTAATGATTCTTATAGACTTTCATTCCTGATCATAATATTTAAGTTAAAAGACAGTGAAACTTTTCAAAATAATTAGACTTTGCATTTTTCTTTTCAGGAAACTTTGAAACTCCTTGCAGTAGTCATTTGAAAAGTTAACAGTCAACAATTAAAACAAGAAACAATTTAGGTTATAATAAGCAAATAATGTTTGTTTTTTTGATAGGATTTTAGGTTTCTGAATCGCATTTTGTCATGTGCTCACATGTTGGTTTCTTTTACTCAATTTTAAAACAAGGGTTAAAAATACAGTACCATCCCTAGTAGCTAAAGGTCACCACTGAAAGTCTAACGACTAGAAAGAAACTTCAGATGTATGTAAAATTAATAACTTCTTATTTCCATTGATAAGTTTCAAAACAGATATAACATCGTTAATGCTCAGTCTAAAATTGGCTTTCTTTTTTTACAGAATACTTTTATTCATCAACATAACACCTTTGTTAATCACCTTTTTTGGTGGTAATCGTTCAACGCTTTTCCAAATCTTTTTTTTTTTTTTTTTTTTCCGCAATACTTTTTTGTTGCGAATAAATGGCAAATAAATATTTCTGAATCATCGACTCGTACTGTTTTGTTCCATCAAAGCAATCATAGCATACTTGGAAACCTTTTCACTTCAAAAACCTTTTTCCTGGTCCGATCGATAAAATTTTGGTACATTTCTAGCAAAGTTAGTACTCTGAAAGACCTGGTTACTAGTTTACTACAGGCACTTTCATCTCTGGGTTGGTCTCGGGGAGTTATTGATTCAGCGATGTGAGCAATAATTATAGTATACTTTGAATTGATTATTTATCAGGGAATCAATGAAGTGCTGTTAAAAGGAAATATTATTTACTAGAGAGTCTTAGAATAAAATTTCGTTTCAGTCTAAAAAGAACTTGTTTGTGGATTACATTGACCTTTCTTACATTTAGAGTGGGGTTTCGCAGTGAAAGCCAGTGAAGAGAAAGGTCTACCTTATTAAAAGGATGAAAGATAAACAAGGAGATATGAAACAGGAAATGAAAATTGGACAAGCGGAAACTAAAAACTAAATAAGAGAATAGTCAGGTCAAGAAGAAATGAGGAATGTACCTAATGCGATATTTACTACTGATTTTGAATTGCTACTTTCGATGAATGTGATGAGCGAATTTTGCACTATTGGGGATTTATATGTATGTGTTGATTATTTTCTATTATTAATACTCTTCTGAAATTAACTTTTTGCATTTAGAGTCTAGGAATTGCTTTTTTTTTTCATAAAATTAACTTCCTTGCCAATTTATTGTTCTTCAATTTTTTTTATTTGTTTTGAGCTTCCAAGCTTTTGAAGATAGTATTCTTTGCGGGAAAAATAGAATTAATCTTCAAAAAATGCTAAATTGGAGCTGTAAAAAGGAATTTTAAGTATCTTAAAACAATTTGAATGCTTGGATTATTTTCTTCTATCAAGTCAAAAGGCGTCCGAATTGGGTTTCATTGGCTGAAATTGTTTCTGTTTCATAAATTCCGATTTTAATTATATAAATTAGAATATATTATATAATCTAATTAATTTATGTACAGAATCGAATCCAATGCCATCTATATGATTTAAAACTGCTGTCACTTTAAGAAAACTTTAAAATGATAATATAGATTACAAATGAAAGAAATGTCTTAAAACAATTTCTCACCATTTGGACTGATTGAACTAATTTTGTTAGATCTTCGTTGATTTGGTGACATAGCTGGCGAAATCTGGCGCACAATATTTTGTGGGCAGCAAACTCGTGGAACTCCCCTTGACCATCCACAAATCCTGGGTTGATTTCTTGTTCCAAATCTGTTCGCAATCGAGGAACAAGATGACAACTCAGTGCAATATTCGTCAGCCGATGGACAAACAAAGCGCCTTTGACCTTGGACAGTTCCTGCTCCAAATAACCCTACGACGAACAACACTGGCGAAGAAATAATAACTTGAGAATGCGGAAAGAAGTTAGTAAATCAGTAAATTAATACAACTATTTATCAAAATTATTAATCGCTAATATTATGTTTAAAGTGACCTTGTTACCTAAGCAATACACCCTATTCGAGAATAACATACTCCCATTAAAAATGGAATTAAATATTCATTTGAAAATTTAAGTAATTTAAATTAAATAACATTCCATTACTCTTTAAATTTGTCTAAATTACTCTCAATTTCTTAAAAAAAAACTTTGACTAGAATTTTAAGGTATGATTTTAAAATTTTTTTTAAAAAAATTTAGTCTGTTCTTAAATTTCGAGTTTTTTTCCAGCTCCGTTAAAGGTATTGTTTCTTGATTTAACGGCAAGAGTTTTTAAAAGTAATTTGGTCTGAAATCTCTCTCTCTCAATCACAAGTTCCTTCCTCAAACTTCAGTTATTTTGTAATTGTAGAAGAGAGGGGGATAAGCATATTTTCGAACTCTAATCATATCAGTAATATAATTCGTAAAATAATTTTTATAAGCTAAATATCTAATTGATATTCTTCTAGTAAAAATTAAAATATGAAATTACAAGATGATAAAAGTGAAATATTTATTGCATAAAATATTAAGGAATAAAACTGAACCAAACCTGAATTCCATACTTGGATTTTATAAGTGCACTGACTTAGAAAACAGAATTATTTGTTTATGGTCAGATGATGAGATACATATGAATCGATGAAATACTATGGAAATGTAACAAACATTTCCTGCAAGATCAGTTAAGATAAAGCTGGCCTTTATTATAACACACATTTTAGAACATTGTTGTTAATCAGTACACATAATATATATGTTAGAAAATACTGTTCTTTTACGAATGCTTAATTTTGTGAGTATTTTCTTTAACAGCTACTTTTGTAGAATATGTATATGAGAACGTACATTCAATGTATATTGCACGTTTATAATGTTTTAAGATTTTTCCTTTCCTAACTTAAAAATGTCTTTGTACACAGTTGGAAGATTTAAATAAGCACAATGTTTGTAATCGCAAATCGAAGAATCTCGTTATTGTAATACAGACATTTGACTGATTCCTCTTTTTTATCAGACATATTACATGTAATCAGAATTGCATATTTGATTATGAAATATTTTTCTATTCTTTTTGAAGAGTTGCAGGAACTTGCTAGCTAGTAGTGCTAAATTAAACTAAGAAACTAAGAAATTGTTTCAGTATTAATAAAATGTTTCTAAGCTGCTAATCCTATTAATTTTAAAACGATTAAGAAAAACTTAATTAGTATACAGACCGTTTAAAAACGCTGATTTAAGAACAATTACACTTACCAAAATCAACTCATTTGACTTGAAAATTTTCTCGTAAAATTTGACAAATTAGTTAACAATGATAACGTGAACATAAAAAAAAATGGTGTTTTTTCTCTTTAAAACTTTAACTGTAGAAATAACTATTTTTACAATTAATTTAATTGTAGAAATAACTATTTTTACAAATTTAATTAAAATAATACCTCATTTTTAAAAAGAAAATGCATTCCTGATTACTATATAACTTAAGGATTTACATGAAATAGAATTGTTCATGAAATACATTCTGATTCTCAATCACATAAGAATAAAAATTTGTTCAAAATTAAATAAAGTAACTATAATAAATGAATTCAAGAATCTTTCCTTCCAAAAACGTTTTTTTTTTTTTTTAAAAAAAAAGAACTTTTAAGTATTGAATTTTTAAATAACGCATGCTGTTACTTTTCCTTTGAACTCGATTTAACTTCATTAAACTAAATACTAAAAACATTACTCAATAATAAAAAGCCTCATAAATTAAAATTTTGAATTATTTTGTAAATCATATACTAATGAAACATAGCTAAAATAATTGAATTATCTTTCTTAAATATAAATGTTTTTAATACAGTTTAAATAACATAAGTTTTTTGACTTAACAAATATATGAAATTCGTAAATATGAAATGGAATATTTAACGGTTCATATTACATTAAATATTCATTTTTAATAGTTAAACAACTTTTTTAAATGAACAGAAAATTAGATGAATTTGAAGTTAAATTTTTAATTTTTTTCCCAATCAAATATTAACGTACAAACAGAAAATAAATAATATCGAAGCAAAGCACAAACTTCAAGTAAACTTAAGTATATAAATGTTTTTCTGACATTTATTACAAGATAAAAAAAAAAGCATTTTTCTTTTAATTTCTACTAAATTAGACTTATAGATATATGTGTGCTTTATTTCTAATATAGCACGTAACAGATTTGTGAATGCGTCGATATATATGTGAATGCCACCAAATTGAACATTTATGTATCGCAACTCTATCAATGGTTATATATTTATTATTTCAGGCAATAATATTCTATACCATCATTATTCTACATATTATTCTTAACTTTAACTACAGGTAATTATTGTAATAAGTTAAACGATAGAAATTCCCTAAAGACGTAACGAATAAGAAGCTTTATTCTCGTTAACCATATGACTGAATTTAGTAACTTATGCATTTAAAATAGTAAAAAATTTAAAAATTTGCATGTATGAAACGTTTCTGAGATATTTGCTTTCAAAAACTAAACACATTAAGACTCCAGAGTAAAATAATTGTCATAAACATATCAAAACTTCAAAGAGATAAATGAAAAATAATTTGTTACTTACATAAAAGTTTTGGATTGCATAAAAACATTTTCCCCGAATTTTTTCTCAGTAGTCCTTATGACTAGATTTGAAATAAACTTTCCCTAAAATGTGATTTTATGAGTTAATAAGTGCTTTTAAATAACATGAAATTGTCGATTTTGAATTGCTGCAATTCGTCTTAAGTTGCAACAATTTGATTATCGACAATTTGAGCAAACTTTATTCTTCTAATTTCACTCCGTTAATAGTTATCGATCAGTTTTTTAAAATTAAACCTATTTAACAGGCATGAGTCATTTTTATTCATAAGAAATGTGTAAAAACAAGAGACAACCTCTCAGGACTAAATGCCCCGGAAACAGAGATAGAATCAGTTTCCGTTTGCAATGGGTTACCGTACCTTGTCATCCGTTTCTTTACTTCGAACATACAGGATGAATTGGATGTTATATACGTTTTAATTAATTTTGTTTTTATATTTCTTGTTTATTAGAATGTGCATGTCTGAACTATTGCTGTTGTAAGGAGAAATGGGCCGAAAAGGAAATAATTCCACATTGTTGATTTAATTACTGGGGCATTTATGTGTAAAATAATTACAAAATAGAGTTTAGATCCGAGTACTTCATTCATCTTCAAGAACACGAACCAAAATATGTATAATATTAAAAAAAAATAATAATATTTTCTTACCATTCTACTAAAAATAAGTTTATATAAGCAATGAAATGTTTCATTCATTTTCAACAAATATCGTCTGCATCATTCACAAGTAATTTCACATGAAAAATATCTTTTACCCATATCATTTGCACTATACAAAAGTAATTAAAGTAATTACATGCATGAAAACCATTTTATATATTTGTGAATGATCATTTGGAAATAAATTAATGTTCATAAAATTCCGACAAAACATATTATTTGTTATCTTTTCTGATAAGATATAAGAATGCAATTTAAGATTTAATTAATTTTATAATTTTTGAACAAAAGCTGCATGAGGCGTATAGGAGAATAGGTTTATTTAGGAGAAAACAGTTCGCAATTTTGAATCAAGGTCAAGAAGCAAGGATGATACTCAAGATGGTGTCCCACTTTCTTAGCTTTCACACTATGTTATTTTAGCTAATGAAAACGTTATTTGTTCTATTGGAGTTACGAATTACTTCACTAAAACATTGCTTTCTTCTGACGTAAACCTCATTAAGTTTAAATTGGGGATTAAATTTAATTTCTAATGAAAAGTTTTTCTGTGTTTTGCTTCTGATCGTTAGACTTGAATACTGATATATATCAGTGTTCAAACTGATTTCGTGTATTTCTGTTAGTCACAAAGGGGCTATTGTTTTAGTTGGATCACTTTTCGCGTACCAGATCACTTTCCCTCTTTTTTATCGATTGCTTCAATTTTAATTTCATTTAATTCAAAAATAGGCAATTTAATAATTCATCATTTATTTTAATTATATGTAATATTCAATTTAATAATTTATTGCTTCCTTTAATTTTAAATATCGGAAAAGGTAACTATTGTCAATTTCTCGATTACTTTAATTCCTATATTTAATTGAGTTATTTAATAATAATTTTAAAAAAAAGGGCAATTTAGGTGGCTAAATCTGTTCTTTGCAAAACTTTGCTTAGAACGTTTTTTTTTAGATTTTTTTTATTTATACTTTAAATAATTACTTAAAGATGTAGGAAAATGCTTTTCACAAAAGTAAGTAGTTATCTCTTAAAGTTCCTGTGTCCCACATGGTATAAATTATCATACAAAGAATTACTTTCTTAAATTTTGAAGCTCTTGTTTGTTTTTATTCTGCCCCAAAAAAAAAAAAAAAAAAAAAAAAAAACACAGATAAAAGTTCCATTGGTCGCTAATGACCCTATCTGCTTAACATTAATAATCAAAGCGATTAATAAAAATATTTTTTCTATTCTAAAAAGGAATTGGATTAATATCAGTTGGGTAAAGGATAGATCTAAATATTATAAAAATCTTGAATGATTCATTGTGTGAAACTTACAAAAGATATAAATGCTCTAAAATGAATGTGTAAAATATTGGCATAAAAAAATTATAACCTATTTTTTTTAAAAAACATAAAGATTTATAAATTTCTTAATGTGCTATAAAATTATCCTTCATTGTAATAAAATTATTGCAGAAATAAGCGCAAAGTACAGGATCACTTATCTTAATTAGTTAAATTACATTTTGAGTCTTTCGTTGAAATATAGTGAATGCATAAATTTTTTTTTAAATGTATTTGTAAATAGTTGGTGAAATAAAAAGCAGAGATCTTAAACTTGAGGTGGAGTACAGCAGAGATCTTAAACCTGGGTTCCATGGAAACCTAAGGTTCCCTGGAACTTTGACAGGGGTTCTTTAAGAGAACACTATTTGCTAAATCAAAGCTCCAAAATTTTAGTAAAATTTTAATTTTTTTATAACGGATCGAATTCTTAAAGGAAGTTTGCTTGTAAAAATAAATATAAATATATATTTTATAGATGAAATAAAATCTTAAAATACATTAATCGAGTCGCATTAGGTCACATATTAGTCTCCATTCTTTGGCTCAGGTGAATAATCGCCCACATATCTGGCCACTTATTTTACTATTTTCAAGGAATAAAGTAAAATTGACGACACCTTTTTAAAACTGAAATTTTGGACAGATTGCATTTGGTAAGATAATATTGAATGCTTTCCTAATTTGCATAATATTTTTGTAAACGGTAATACTAAAATGTAAAAATTAGTTTGGTCTAACATTTATCAGAACTGCAAAAAACATTTCTTGAATATTTCCTTGTTCAAAAAGAATTATCATGGATCCAAAATCCATCTCAAGACTGTGACTTCCCTCCAAACTTCCAATAAAAGAAAGAGAACAACAAGTTGATATATCGACCAACACTCAATCGGAACTATATTTTAGTCAAGTTGATTTCATACATTCTTGTAAAGAATATCCCGAAATTGCCAAAAGATCTGTGAAACATCTAATTTCTTATGTTTCAACATATATATCCGAAAATCTTGAAAACAGATAGGATGATGAAGATCACATTAGGTTGCAAATTTCAACAATTAATCCAGATGTAAAAATTCTTTACAATAAAAAACAATCACAATCCTATCATTAAATTTTTTTTATTAATTTGTAATAATTTAAAATATTGTCGCTTTTGTTTGTTATTCATAGAACATATTTAAGAAAAAAAAATTACCCATTAATTATCCTTACAATTAATTATCTTATTAAGAAGTTTCTATCGTGATAAATTAGAGTTGCAATATCAATTTTGTAAATTTGAGGAAGATGAAGCTTCTATATCCTATCTTTTCTTATCTTTGATCAAGAGATTCCTTGAAAAAAATTGTAAGCTCAAAGGGTTCCCTGAAGTGTAAGAGGTTGAATACCCCTGGAGTACAGGAAAGTAATGTTACGGAAACTGTCACAATATTTTAATCTCTAAAAAAAGGCTCAATTTAGTAAGACCGTCCGGAATTATGATTAAAAGAGAAATGATGTAATTACACAAGTAGTTGTCGATTCACTATCGCAACTAGTTCCAACAAACGGTAATCCTCTTTCCGATCAATCTGTCGGAAGCATAAATAAATTACATTTATTCATATGATTCGGTATTAACACGTTAAAATACGAGGACGAATAAAATCTAAACCAGAATCTTTAAAAAGATCTTTTCTGAAATACTATTTACCAAAATTACACCGATGCTATTTTTTTCTATGCATCCTTCTCCAAGATCTACACTTTTTCCAACACATTGGGAATACATTTTTTAAAATATTGTATGATAAATAGAAGTCGGATATGCACAAAGTTAATTGTACAAAACATCGTTTATTTCATTCAAGGAAAATCTTTCTTTTCGCAACGCTTCTATGAGGGACTCAAACCAATGATAAATCCGTTGGTATTTAATATCCAGATTACAGGGAGCATGTCCATTAGTCGTACGGTGAAATTTCATCAGCGTTTTTTGCGTTACACCAGTTGCGAGGAGTCTTGTACTGTCGAGGAGAAAGAGGACATTGCAAATCGCAACGGAATATCTTTGGCACTGGTATGCTGCTTCATCCTTTTCCAATGGGGTCTCAGTAGCCTAGTGGTCAAGGTCGTGGACTCGTGGCAAGGGTTGCATTCGTAATTTCGAGGGTTCAAGCTCTGATGCTACTGGATATCCATCGTGTAATGAGGTTGATACACATTAAATCTGGTCGAGGTTCAAAGTCCTCTCTTTAGCGAGGTGGAAGCTTAGATGTCATCCTAGTCACTTGATGGAGGTTCAAAATTACGAGGTCTGTCACCAACATCCCACTTATTGCTTTTCAGTGCGACGTTTAGTGTAACTTTTTCCAAAAAAATTAAAGTAGCAATTTTGAAAGATGTATAAAATAATTTTTTGGGTTTTAAAATAGTTAACACTCATTAATTTACTGGAAAACAAACGTATCATGTAAATAATACAAATGTATACCAGTGGTTTTGTGACGTTGGACTATTCGCGGTTTCTCTTCACTAACCTTGGGGACTTTTAATTAAGATTGATTGCTTTTGCTAAACAATCTTTGTCCAACCAAAAATGAAATGTGATTATGTAAAACAAGTAGAAATGAAGTGAAGCAGGAGAGTTAGGAAATATATAAATTCAGACTGAGAGTCGCGAAAGAGAGGTTGAAGTAGGAGGTTGAAAGAGAGGTTGAGTGGTTCGAGAAGTTGAGGTTGAGTGATTCCAGTGTTCAGCAATTGTTCCAGAGTCGGAGTTGAAGTCGGAGCCGAGAATTGTTACAAGTTATCGGCTGATTAATGTATGCTCGAAGTCAAGGAAGGCTTAGTGGTAAGAGTCAGTTAGATTATTACTGGTAGATTGAGTTAAGACAGTAAAGTCCATTGTCCGGGAGAGCATTTATAATTATTGTTATAATAACAAGCAGTTAATAAATTGTGTAATTATTGTTCTAACGTCTCTTTGATCAACTTATTGATTCTTGGTGTTTAAACATTGAGTTTAGCTACGGCACAAGAGGCAGGAATGGGCAGCCGTCACAGTTTAGATGTAAAATGAAGGAAAGAAGAATCTTAACAATGATTAAAGTTTCTACATAATCTATAAAATTGTTTTCTGTTCATTAACACTTTGATATTATAATCTTCATTATTATTTATATATAAAAATGATTCATTTACCAATAATTTAAAATTGTTAAATAAAAATCATAAATGTATATCTTTGTAGATTTAAACAGATAACTGTACAAATTTAAATTTTTTTATCCAATTTATGTCACTTTATTAAACGTTATTTTACCGCTGAAATCATTCATTCCGGAAAATAATCCTTCCGGTGTTTGGTCTATCATTGGATCTACTATTTGTTTGATTCGTCTGAGCTCCAATGTATCTTGCAATCCACGGAATATGTGCAGATACCTTAGTGTAGACACCCGGAAAACCCGGTTCTGCGCATTTGACACCGAACGAGACGATTCCAACAAGAGCAAATTTTTTTTCAGAATATTCACGAAGCAGAGGTCCACCAGAATCACCCTGAAAATTACAAAAGCATTTTGAGGGGAAAAAGTTGAAGATACGCATTTATAAGAAGTATACATCATTACTAATTTGTACGAAAAACATAATGAAATAAAGTAGAAGAATCTTTGAATTAGAATACTGCATCAAGTGGATCGTATTTCAATGAAGTCGAGTTAATGAAATTACATTTAAGAAACTTTAATCAGTTTGTTAAATTTCAGTATTATGGATACCGTTTTTCAAAGTTCTATAATTAGAGTTCATTTTAAATAGAATGCGTAGAAATTAAATGAGAATATGTATACGAACTTAATATTGTTAGTGATGAGGGAGAGTGATGATTTGGACATTTATATTAGTGATACGACATATAATGAGTATCAAAATAGATATTTTTAATTATATTGTAATCTTAATTGTAATTGATATTAGAATGAAATTCCTCATCAATGAGAATATCGGGGAAAAATGCAAAATACCTTCTTCAAATTTAAATGTTCTTAAGATCACAGATTTAAGATGCCTTGAAAAGATTACTTTTTTTTATCTTTCACTTTTTAATTACGAATTTAATTATTTAAATGAGAGTTTTAACCCTATACAGTTTTCATAATCATTAAAGATTTATTAATCAATATTATATATTGCTCATTCGCAAATTTACACCAGCAGCAGATGCAATGAAAAAGTTATTGTACTTAAGATTAGAGTGCTCAGCTGAAGAACTTTTACCTATAACGTAAAATGAGATGAAATCAAAATGAAATTAGGCCAACCCTCCTTTTGTATTTGCTCTTTGTTTACACTTAACTAAGTTTTAACTTTGTTTCTGGATTATTATATCCCTAGCTGCAAGATAATAAGTGTGGGTATCGATTTTGCCAAAACTCTGCTAAATACACAATATATTCAAATGGCATAAATCATTTGTGTACAAATATTGATACAGATATGACTGCCAATATCGTAATATTTTTAAAGCTGAGCAATACGATTTTGATGAAGCTAAGTTAAATCCAAAAAGTGTGTCTATATTTTTTTCCCAAATGTGGATATAAATATATGTTTGTTCATACAATATAAAAGTCATGAATAATAAAAAGAATATTGTGATGTAAAGAGTGTGCGAGGCTCCAAAATAACTTAAAATCTTCTTTATTACAAACATTTTCAATTATATGTTATACCAAAGTGGAGCATTCGAATTGTATTAAAAGGATAAACGTAATAATGTTTTTTTTTATTATTAAAAAAAAATGCTATAATACACATTAAATTTAGGCTTTATTGATAATAATTAATATTGTTTGCTCCCTATTCTGTGGTAGAATTTTCAAACATAGCAATTGCACTAAAGAATTTCAATTAAATTCTTAAAGAACACATAAAACACATAAATTAAATTATTTTTGCTACTTACAAGCATATGTATTAAATAATCATTTGTCTTATGTTTGAAAATCTGAATTTATTTATTAGATAAATTTTTCTTTTGTTTGCCACCTAAAGGGCTATTTTAGTCAACGATAAAATGATCACCCGAGCTTTTTTCTTGAATGTATATATATATATATATATATATATATATATATATATATATATA